>VWZL01000807.1:249541-345819 GCA_013396915.1 Stercorarius parasiticus
CGTGGCGCGTGACGGGCGCGGGGCCGCCCAACGGCCGCAGCGGGCGGGGCGCGGCGACCGACAGCGGCCGGCGGCCGTTAGCGCGGAGGAGAGCTCGGCCGGGCCCGCCCCGGGCCGGGGAAGCAGGTGGCCCGGCCGTGACACCGCTTGCGGGGCGGGGAGGGCCAGCGAGCGTCACTTCTGGCCGCTTCACTGGGTTTCCTCCCGCACACGGGAGGCGGCAGCCACAGGGCCTGAGGCAGCCGCTTGTGAGGCAGCTCACCGGGGAGAGGAAAGGGGAAGGAAGAGCATTTGTAATAATTTAATTGTAACCTGGTAACCTAGGGATGGGTGGCTTTTTGACTGTCATTTTTGCATCCATTCAGCCACCTAACAAACTTAAGTTTTGGAGAGACTTGGTTCTTTATTAGCACAGTCACTCCCATGCCCATCCTTCACTATCTTTATATGGTGTCCTTATGTTCAATAGCTTATGATGGGCTTTTTAAATTTAGTACTTTTTTAAGCCTCTATGAACTTTTGATATGCCAAAGCACATAGCAGGAATTTTCTCTGCTTAACTTAGTGAATTGGTTTGAGGGTCCTTTAAGTTTCTTTTCATACTTCCTACCTCATGTTTGGGAAGACAAAGCGAGTGGAAAATCCATTCCCTATTAAGCATCTGTGTGCCACTAGGGTAATTGAAAGACTTTTGTCCTATCCTGCTCACCTACAGCTTTTTCAAGCTGACAAACCCTAGTAGACGTAGGCATTCCAGTATGATCCTTTCTGGCACTGGGTGTAGGGCAAAGAAGGCCAGGACTACTTTGAGTGTTCAAATGTGGATGCAACATCGTTTTACACATAGTGCAATGAGGGTTTCTGTTCCATTCTGATGAGAAAGCAAAATGTCTGCAGGCAGAATTTGAAGGTGCTTTTCTAGAAGACATAGTCCTCCATTGTCATAGTCTTGGGAAGGAGCAAAAATGCCAGAACAGGTAACTATCAAGGGAGAGGAAATTGCTGGAAATGTACAGGGTTGCACAAAAGTACGGATCTATCTTAGTCAAAGTCAATTATGGTTCTTGCAGTAACCATTACTACTTGGGTGTTTTGGATTATTGCAGCTAGCTCTGCAAGAACATTGACTCAGTGGTCAGCAACAATCCAAACAGTCAATATGATGCCTGATCCAGGGTGTACTATGTTTGAATGTTGTGGACAGTTTTAGTCCCTTTACCCTTGATCTCAAAAGGATGTAACAGAATGGGAAGTACAAAGAATGGCAAGGTTGGCCAGGTGGTGTGGAACAGCTCCCAGAGAATCATATCTTAGGCTTTTCAGCACAGGAAAAAAATGGAAAGATAGAGGTCTCTGAATTAATGGGTGGCATATAGATGCTGATCCACTGCTGCCTTGAATGCAGAAAATCAGGGATATCAAATGAAACCATCAAGAGGGTAGGTTCAAAGAAAGAAAAGGAGGCAGTTTTTCACAGAGCAAGCAGTTAAGCTGAAAAACTTGCCTCAGGAAGTTACATACCAGCACTTTACATCAAGTCCATTAATATACAAATTAATATAAGAAAAAAAACATTACAGGCTAATAGGTAAATGATCTGTGGCTCAGGAAGTCCATGAAGTGCAAATTCTGATTCCTCACACTTTCTGTAGGACTTTATATATTAGAGTCCCATATGATTCATTATAGCTTTCTGACAGGTATGACTAGACCACACGGACTCAATGGCAGGGCAAAGGCCTCCCTTTGTGTTTGAGAGATGGACCTTCACTGAATGCTGAAGCTACTTGGAATTCCACAAATGCCTCTAACGTAAAAATTCTTTAGTGTAAAACCCGGAACTTTCTGTAACTGCAAACTGTTCTTTACCCACAGTTATGTTCTGAACTGTTCTGACCTAAAGTCAGCAGGATAATAATATGAATTCCTACTCCCCGGGAAAAAAAAACCTCACCATAATAGCAAGCTATAAACTAATGTCTCAAGGACCACTGTACAGAACTAATAAATACAAATATTTAAGAAAACATACATCAATAGGTTTAAAATTTTTTTATTGTGCTGCCAAGAGCCAAATTACAAGAAACCGCCTTACAGTTAAAAAAGTAAACAAGCAATCTGCTGAACCGCAGTGCACTCCGAGTGCCACATATGCATCTATTTTTCAGAAAATTATATCTGCATTTCTCTTACAAGAGCACAACAGGAACCAAAGTAAAAGAGTGTAATGGATACAGCACATAGGATAAATCATATCTTTAAAATAATAATAATAAAATAATAATAATAAAAAACATTTTACACCATGTCCTATATCCTGCTAATATTTTCAGAATATGGCCTTGATTGTAAAACAAAAGCAAGCATTTACAATTTCTGGATAAAGACTGCTTACTCTTATGCAAGGAATGGATGTTTTGTCTTGACAAAATCTTCGTAGTAACTGGACAGAAACATCTGTTTCAATATCAGATTGAGTACAAAACACTGGGGAGACTACATTTTTTCTTATTGGTGGTTGGAAACGGAAGTTATATAAACAGAAAAAATGTTGACCCTTAATGATACACCTATTTTTTTCTTTGATGCGAACAGCTAGAACACCTTTTTGATATTCTAAAACAAAAAAATTGTTAATCTTCAGATTAATAAATTAGGTCATTATAATAATAAATTAGGTTTTTTTTTTCAGTTTTAAAGTTCAGCAACCTCTGACCAAGTATTTACAACAATACTTGAGAGTTCCTTTACAAAAAATACATTTTCTTTTCACATTAAGCATACTGGGTATCTGTGTCTCTTATGACAAGCATTTGTAAAAGAAAAAAGGCAATGCACAAATGGGTAATTAGTATAAAAGTGCCAAGACCTGTTTGGAAAGTTAACATTGTATTATACAGTCAGAGTTATAAATGAGGCAAGCTACAACAAACTTCCAGCTTAATGTGGACAACATTCCAGTAGTTGTTTCAAACAATTGTTTGAAAAAAAAAAAAAAAGGAAAGAAAGAAAACAAAAAAGAAAATCCAGGAGCCAATGGTGTTATTTTATGGAGCTGATTAGTGCTGCATGTATATTGTCATCAGTGTCTCTAGCCAATGCATTCATTAAAAAGCCTTTTTAAGGCTAAGCAGGAAAAGAAAAATAAGAAACACCCTGAAATGTAGCAAGTAGCAAGAGCAACGCTTACTGCTATAATCGTGCACGTACTGTACACACGCAAACACAAGAGTGCACACACCCACACACGCGCGCACACACAAACACTTTCAAATCAAATCAAATCAAACTGTAGGTAGAATGAGATGTTCTTTTCTTGTCTTTCCTAAACTCACAAGCGATTAAGCATTGATATGGAATGCCTGTTTATCTGTTTCTGCTCTGGGTAAAATCTCTCTCAGATAAAAATACATTCAACAAGAAAAAAAATAGAAAAAATATATACTGTATACATAGCATTTTATATATACAGTATATATATGTATACTGTATATACACATGCACGTATATATACGTATGTATACCTACATGCATTTGTATATACATATATATACACAAACATACAAATACTTTTTGTTGTTTTTAGCATAATTATATTTACATAAATACTCCTATAATGCTAAAGTTTAAAGAAGCATGATCTCCTTTTTTTTCTGAGCTTCAAAAAAGGTGCTTGAGTAATATACAATTAAAATTAAGCAGCTTCCTAGCATGGAAGTAGTTTCTAAATCTGCATACCAGTAAATAAGAACATCAACAGGAAAAAAAAAACCAACAACCTTAAAACAGTCTCTTTTTTTCTTTTTTTTTACTCTCTTGTAAGCAAGAGCTTTGTCCAACAAAAATATTTTTCCTTCTCCTGTATGAACAACCAGAGATTGATATAAAATAACAAAACAAAACCACAACAGACAAAACAAACAAACAAAAGCCCCTGGAACTGCGTGGTGTTCTTGACTTTTCCTTCCTTCCTTCAATACTGCTGTCAAAAGATCCAGTGCTCATATCAGGAATTACTTAGGCCTCAGTCATTTGCTAACTCTGCCGAAGTCTGGCTAATCTAGCCAATCAGCTTTGAAGAAAACAAAAATAAAAACAAAAAGCAGCACAAGGTATAATTTTATACATCCTTAATAAACCCACCCTTTATTTTCTGCTATAACCTTTTCCTTGCTATTTCATTAACTACTGCAGCTTCTCATCATATAGAAAAATATTTGCAGCTACACCACACTTGTGATGCGACAAATTCTGTTCTAGGAGTATATTACTGTAGCAACAGCTGGAAAAAAAAAATCAGACCTTTTCATATTTTTTTTTCACCTGGGGTTAGGCTTTGCTGCAACAGATGCAATTTCAGAGCAACAAGAAAAACCACTATCCTGCTGCTCGGCAGTATTCTTTATTCATTTTCTCCTCCAGCCAAGCATGACCAGCTTTTCTTCTGTGAAGCTTCCTCTTACCTCATTGCCTACCCCCAGGCCCTTGATTCCCCCTCCCAAAAAACCTCTATAGCTATGTTACAAGCAAATACATCTTAACAAGTTTTAAAACTTTGGTTCTAAGAAAACACTTGGTCAGTTATCTCAAGGAAAAGTGGGAATGCTTTTTCTGGCACATTGCAGGAGTCAGAGCTCATCCCAGTAAGGTCTTAGAGCTGTACATGTAGTCACAAATCCAATACAATCCACTAAGCAAGTGCACAATTCTAGTTTTATTTTAATAGCAGACTTAGTCTCTCTCTCTCTCTCTCTCTCTTTCTTAAATCCTTGGCAAGGGTGCAATTCTTCAAACTGTTTGATAGAAATTATCTGCCTGTAGGTTGTTCTGTTTCTGCATGCTGTAAAATCCACTGTATCTTGAATCTGGGTCTGCAATTCTTAGCATCCTCTGAGAACTGTCCACCTGGACCATCGTACCTTTCTTGCAGTCCACATATACCAGTTGATTGTTTAGGCATGAAGGCTGTTAAAACAGAAAGGGAATATTGATTAAATTTAAAAAAAAAATTGTATTCCACACAATTAAAAAGGCTTTGTGATTCAAGTCCATAAGCTCAAAACAAAATCAAATTGGCAATGAAAGACTGGACTTTTGCTAAACTTAGTAAAGGCTTATGCCAGGCACAATAAGAGACCAACACTCTTTTCAGTCACCATTTTCCTCTTCTGAATGGAGCTCTGGTATTCTCATATCCCAGATGTACTGGTCAAACTGTTCTCTGTTAGTCTAGCACCACACAAACATTAGCAGTCCATCTGTAATTTTAAACACATTTTCTATCATCTTTCTTTTGGTATTGATATGATTTAAACACAGTTGTTGATTTGTTCTTTATTAAATAGCTGGACTGTTTTGAACAGGAAGAATATAAGCCAAAACAGCCTTGCCAAAATTTATTACTAGGAACCATCAGTCACCCAGCAAGGAAAAGGAGAAACTAACGAGTGACACGTGGTTGAAGAAACCTTAAAATAAAGACACATTTATGACAAAGACCCTCACAAGTAATCTGAGCTTCAGCATTGAACTGTATGTGGCTTAAAGTGAGCTTTCTTAGCATATGGATGATGCTTTTTGGTGAAACCGAAAAAAAAAGATGTTTCAGCAATAGAAGTGGTTGAGGAAAATTACGTTCCATAAGTAAAAAAGTGTGTAGAATTATTGATTATAGTTCCCCACAGTTAGAAAGTTGTGATTTTCACTTCAGCTTCTACCATGTGTGCTTCCACCACAGCACGTCGATGGAAAGCAGCCTTTCTGAGAGTTTAGGAGTGAATCCATTAGAGTTAAAAATGAATTTTTAAATGCATTGCTTAAGAAATTCAGAAACTTACTGATCTGGAAAGATTGAAAACAGAGTAATACCAATTCCTCATGCTTCCTATTTAATTACAATTGAATTCAACTTTATGTTCTGACTGTATTTGTAAGCTTTTCAGAAATGACTTTTTTTTAAAAAAAAAACTGCAGCAGTGACATAAAGGACATGCACACTTCATTTTTAAAATTACTGTATTACTCTTCGAGGTGGAACTGAAGAAAAGATGCTCTCAAATTGTGTTCCAAGTACGGACAAAGTCTGTTTGATGAGAATTAGGAAGTATAAGTGGGATAAATTGGGGAACTGATACAAATGGCATTTGAATATGGAGTAAGGGCTTAGTCTGCTGATGGCACTATTCCTCAAAACAAAACAATGCTCTTTTCACTGTTTATTTCCAAGCTACCTGCTTCTTCTTTTTTTTTTTTCCGTAGTCTCAGAATACTTAATTGGTAGATATTTCCTGAGATCTCTCTTAAAATATTAATCCCACGACCATACAATGCAGTTATTAGAAAATGTGATAAACACTACTAGTACATAGAGTACCTGATATTGGACAAGTCTTTCAAAGTGGATGAAAGTTAAGAAGGCAAAAATATTCTCTTAAGAGTTTGGCTGCATGAAAGAAAATTGCATGTATTGTATTTAGCTACACATATACACAGTTGGATTTTTTTTTTTTTTTTACATTTTTTTCCTGAGCTTGATTCCTATCTACTGACAACTTACTACTACATGGAACAGGACATGTTTTCGTTTGATTGTGCAAAAAATCATTTAGGAGACAAAAACACCAGACTGACTGGTATAAAATGGTTTAAGACAGAAGGAGAAAATAATGTAACAGCGTTCACATGCTGTGAACTCAATTGCATCCTACACAATATGCTAGTTAATCTTGTTTTGCAAAAAAGTGAAGGCCTGGAAACAGACATAAACATGGCACCTTTGTTGGAGCTTTGTAGCAGGACACTGGAATCCACTGCTTTTTCTGATTGACAAGCAGAAGGACGATGATCAGTAACAGCGCTATCGTGATTGGAATTGTCACCAAGGCAACAGAGCTAACTGACGCATCTTCACTTGGGTGAGGTCCACTGCCACTTTTGTACTCTCCCTGGAGGTGACTCATGTCTGCAAGGCAAATGTGAGCATTTGTTCGTAATTATAAATGGGCCTTGACCATAAAGAAGAATGTAATTATGAAAGTCCCACTTGCAGCTATTGTTACTCGCATGAATTTAGACTTTCTCTCCCAAAATGTCACCTTATTCATATAAATTAGAACAACTGAAAGGTAGTATCATATAGTGACTATATTAGCCAGGAAAAGGCCATCAAAAAAGAGAGAAAATAGGATGGAATCTAAAGCACAATAACAAGCAAGTCTACAATAGCCTCTTAGCTCAGCTGAGTTCGCATCATCTTATCTGATCACAACCAAATTCCCACTTGTAAAAAAATAATCAGCCTGTGTCTCTATGCTGAGGAAAACCTGGAAGTCTTAGGATGAAAGTCCTTTTGTAAAAAAATAAAACCAAAACTGGTAAGACAATTATGATGTGTATGTTCTCTCATTTGTTGAGAACATATTACAATGCTTGCACCACTCAGCCGGTGAAAACAGACCACTGGCAGTCTAGTAGACTGTAGCAAGTTTTGCATGTAATTGCAAAGAATGGTAATTTTCAATGACATATACAACACTCCCACACAGTTCGCAGTGTGTGTTTATAATCCCCAGCCAGGATAGTTGCAAGCCAGCTACTAATGCCCGTGAGAATGAAAATGTTGTAATCAAAAAAGCGTAAGCTTACAATTTTGTAAAGCAGTTACATTTCATGTATCCTTTCTCCTAGCCACCAAACAATAGTATGCTATGAGATCATCCTTGGATTTTAAAAAAAAAAAAAATATATAAATACAAGTTTAGGTAGTCCTTCAATTAGAAAAGGTTAACAAAGACTGTGACATAGAATGTTTCCTCTACCTCAGAATAATGATTTCAGCACAGTTTTAAACAAAAGATGAATTTACATCCTTAGACATCTTTATTAGCCCTGTGTTACTATACCTGAGAAGTGATTTTATTTTTGTCTCGCGTTTGTCTGTGATATATGTTAAGTTGTGGTACATGTTTTCCTGGTTTTGTTTATCAATGTAAGAATGTCAAATGGATCAAATTAAGGTCTATTGACTCCAGTGGCCAGACAACAGCCTGCTTTCTAGTTTTTGTGTCAGAAAAGACGCTCTGCAGAATCACTCCTCATTCATCATTTTATCGCACTCTTAGGTTTATAGAACTCCAGCATACCAACAAAGATGTTTCTTCCAAGCTGAAGATGGAATGATAATGAGACCAAATTCCATAAATATAATTTAATTGACTGACTCATCTTTACTCAAAGCAAAATGCACGTAAGAGTTCTGCAATGAAGAATATTATCAGATAACCACCTTTTCAAAGC
Organism: Stercorarius parasiticus; assembly: GCA_013396915.1. Lineage (NCBI taxonomy): Eukaryota > Metazoa > Chordata > Aves > Charadriiformes > Stercorariidae > Stercorarius > Stercorarius parasiticus. Next base: position 257,837 of record VWZL01000807.1, read on the forward strand.
GTTACACAGATGCTACCTGAATAGAACAAGTAGATGCATTAAAACTTGGGGAATAAACACAGACCTAAGTTAGCTCAGTTTATATCAGATCTTACCTCTGTGAATGTGGATGATGTCATTTTCACTCGGTGTTGGCCAGTTTGGTACTTCTAGTTCAATGTCTCCTCGATGATTTGTCTTCTCAATGGGGATGTTAGTAGGTTCAGGTACATACATCTCTGTGAAATGAGATAAATGTGTTTCACAAATTACAGGTTGCTTAACTTTTCCTGGCTGCTCTTAATTCAGAAAATATACTTCGCCATCTGCAGTGCTTTGTCCTACGAATCCTTTCATTTGTTTCAGAATTTTGTGGTACTAAACAAGAAAAATAGCAAGGGAAGGCTACAGCTTCCCAGCTGATATGTAAACTGCCACCGCTGGTTTCTTTGCCTTCCTTTTTTTGTAATCCTCAAAGTAGGAGAATTGTAAGAGAGGGCACTGCTGAATCTCCCCAGTAGTCCTGTTGGAAGTAGTTACCAGCTGACTAAGATGAGCAAACACCTGCAGAAGTATGTCAGGACTAGTATTAAAAAACAGTTGGAATTGTTATGTCTCTTGTGTCGATAGCTAAGAAAATTTCAGATTACTTTTAAGCCAAGTTAAAATGATAAATAAAGCAATGCAATAGTTGAAAAGTAACAAAGAGACTTGGAAAAGACAGAAAAGTTAATCACTGACATAATCTACAGAGATGTAAGAATATTCATTTTCCTACTTCATTAATGTATTTCCATAACCTTGTGAAAGAACAGAGCAGGGACAAGCAACTAATTTTTGAGTTCACAGTTCTCAGAATAAGTAAAATTCAAACTATACATTTGCACAATATGCCTAGCTGTTAAGAACATTCATTTTCCTGAAGTCTAAAGGTCTGTTGTCTCCTTGACACTGTCCAAACATGCACTGACGTTCAAAAACCAATTAAAAAACTTTATCATCAGTGCTGGAAAACCAGCATTACAATAATCTGAGTTGTGCTACCACATTACCTGGACACATGGGGCAGCAGCTTCCCTCCACGTTGATGGGTTCAGCACAAGGGAGAGGTGGGCAGCTGACAGTGGAGCAGAGGGTCTGACCCTGCAGGCAGTAGCAGTGCGTGCAGCTGTCAATGTCCCAGCGTTCCTCATCCGCGTAGGTTTTTCCATTGAAGTGGCAGACCACTTTCTTTGGAACTGTGTCTTCTATTGAAAGAAAACAGAGTGGTGTGATCACGCAGTAATGGCCAATTACACACAAATCTAATTTCCTCTCCAAGCACAAAAGTGAAACAATAGCTACAAAGAAATCCCAGCTGTAATAAAAGACCCTCTCCACATCTTCTGGAAAATCTTTTAAAAAAAGTCTAATTTCTGCTTCCTTATGAAGTACACAATTAGCCTGCACAGCTTCTCCTCATTTTCCTCATGCAAGAGGCTAGAGGACAGATGACTGGAAAATGAAACGATGATATCAAAAGTGCTGTGAAAATCATGAAGAAAGATTAGGCTGGATGCCAAGAAGAATGAAGCAACTCTCAGGTGATATAACTAGAAATGCTTAGGCTATTTACTATGATAAAAAAAGATCCAAAGAGGATCTGATCATTCCCTGTAACTGCATCAGTGGAAGACCCCAGGAAAAGGGCAATAACCAAACTCAGTACATTTTTTCATGGTTACTTTTATATAAATTGGAAATTGGTGTGATCTTAGCCCTCAGAAAAAAAGTGAGGTTCCTGAACACCCTTCCCAAAGACTGAGAGCTGTAAAACTAACAACTTCTCAGATAGATTTTGACACAGTATGTGATAGGGACCTGGACTTGATGAAGCAAGTAGGTCTTGGGAAAACACTTAAAAGAAGCATTAACCTTTCTGCCTATGCATCATATGCAATCCTTTGAGGTGGTCTGCAATATACCTTCTATTTCACTGAGAGAACAGGTGTGAATTGCTTAGTCTAGGATGTTTTTTGCTGCTATAGCACTTTATAGATAATCAAAATAAAACTACACAGCAGAACCTCCAAAAGCCAAGCAGCACCTTGCTTTTATCTTAGCTTCTCGGTACCTTTTTTTCTTAGGGGCAGAAATTATTACGACAAAACCTGCTGATGACATGAATTTGAATATTAAGCATATGCGTGAGATAACAGAATGAAGTCACAAAATAACTTCTTAAGCTGTCAGAGAAATACTGGTTTAATGTTCACCGAGATTACATATATAAATATGTCAGTTAGAATTACCTCCCAAATATAAACAAAAAGCCTTATTAAATAATTTAGCCATCAGTACAGCTTTTAATTAGACAACATAATAGACTGACATCATCCGTAATAACAAGGTTAGCAGTCAGCAGACCAGTGCAACAGACCTGGACGGAGTAAATTCAAATGCAAAAGGAGACCAGCAAGAAGTACTACTGTGAAAATACTAATGGAATTATCTGAAAAGTGCAAATGTTCCAAAGGTCCTTGGTATGTGTATCCCACGGCTTCCATGGCTGTATGTATGGGTCTCAACCTCTCCAAGTAGAAGATTTTTTAAGCGAATACAGGGTGGACGAGGAAAAGGAACAGTGGAAGGAAAAGGTGGCTGCAAGCTGCAGAAAGTACGTTAGGTTCTTCCATAGATGAGATGTATGTTGGTATATAGAGCCAGCGGAGCCCTGTGTTGGTCAGAAAGGAGATATGGCTGGGGAGAGGGTGAGGCAGACAGCCTGAGTGGTCCTCTACTGCTCGCGACCTCTGCAGACCTAACACTGAGCACTCTCTGTGTACTCAGGGCTGATTTGCTCCCAAAGTGCTACCTCGCCCAGCTCAGGACAGCTTCTTCAACTCAGCAGCTAGTCTGGCTGGAAAACTCAACTTTAACTTGCTCAGGCTTTTGCAAGTTGGTAAAGAACACATCACAATTTAATACAGTAAATGTTTTTTAGAAGAACGAACAAGGGTAAAATCACCATAATAGTGTTGCACTTTGAACCTTGAGAGGAAACTTTTAAGTCTTAAGAAAGTATCCTCTGTGCGTCTCAGGTTTTGGTGTCCATCTCTATGCAACTATAAGCACAGGATGAGGATGGAGGCCACAACACGAACAAGCACTCAAGAACAGTGGAAACAAGAGAGACTAGCAGAAAGAAACCTGGATACAAAAATGCAGTTTAGAATACCGTGTCTAGCCCTACCCGCCTTCTCTCAAATTTCCTCTAGCTGCACCAGTAAATCAATCTCATCTGATAAACAAACAAACAAACAGTCGTTGCTCCGTTTTCCGCAGAAGACTAATCTTGTCTCTAATCAAATAGATATCACTTTATCCTCTCTAAAGTAGAAGGTTATTGTTCCAAAGTAATCTTTCTTTGCATGAGAATGAAGAATGTTGAACACACGGGATGAATTTGAGGAGCTGGACAAAAAACAAGCCTCCAAAGCCTGTAAAATTTTGACTTTGGATCTATACTAAGTTGTTAGGCATTAACCAGATCTGGATCCAGAAAGAAAATAAAATACAGTGCTAAAACCCTGCATAGTGTTTGAAACCGCAATAAATGAAGAAGGCCTGTTTCCACGAAGTTTGCTTACTAAACATTTTATCAACTATTATAGGAACTATATAAGGAAGAATCTGTGTAAAGATGCGCTTCACAGAAATGAAGAGTAAAACAGTAAGAACCAGGAAAATTAAGTGCATGACCTTACACCTCTTACAGGCAAGAGTATATAGTTCATAGACACTGTTAAAAAAGAAAGTTTCCATGAATTTCAGTTTAGACCACAAAAGATACTGTCAAGATAGTACAGCTTAGATTAATAAAATGTATCATCATTGAAAGTTTTCATGTCTGAACACTAGTTAAAATCGGAATTCTGTATTTCGTATTGCAGAGCAGTTGCTACTAAAAAAACCTCAATTTTTTACAGCTCACATATTTAAGTATTTGCAATATTGTGCAACTATATGGGATTCAAAGTAAATTAATGAAAGCCGTATCTACTTGTTGCATGTATATATTTGCAAACCTGATATTCAAGGTGTAAGCACAAAGTTCTAGAGGTCTTATTTTTTAGTTCATGGCACTAGTCCCTGTGGTGCATCCCTTCCTTGACCTAAAGAATTCTCTAGTACAGTACTAAGGCTCAAGTTCTGACTGGTTTGATTGCCCAGCTCCACATACATTCTGTATTTTTTTTTAATGTTAGAATGTATTCTGGATTACAATGATAGTTATGGTTTCAAAGTCAATCACTGAAGAAAAGCCTGCAGACAGACAGTTGGCAAAGAAACTTTAAATCCTCCCCATTTTGTATGCAAACCATAATGAGAAAGTAACAGGACAACATAGTACTTTCCCCTCAAAATATTCTCATCAGGAATCTAAATAGGGTTCCAAGGGCAAAAGAACTTGGTATATTACCAAGTTTTCAGGAGGATGTCCTCTCAAGTTTGTAGGCAAATTATATTTCTTTCTTCCTTCACTTCTACCTCAAAACCACAAATCATGATCCTCAAAGCTCCCTGTGCAGATTTCACCCTCCAGTTCAACAGAAGGCACAAACTGCATCTCCCCAAAACAGGGAAAATGTATTTCAATTTGGAAATAAAACTTCTTATTCACAAGAAGGGAACAGCAAGTTATCAACTACTTTTATTTGCTCACCAATACAGTAAGGACAACATTGTCCCTTTCTCAAAACAGGTCTCTCACAGGATACCGGGGGGCAGGACTCAGAGTAGCACCTAATCACACCATCCATGCAAATGCAGCTAGTGCAGACATTGGGCTTCCAGGACTCAGCCGTCAGAAAAATATCTCCTTCGTCATTTTTGCAATAACTGGGCATGCTCTCATTGCTTGATGAAGAGGGCTGAAGAGGCTCATCTGTAAATACAAGCAGATTAAGTTATTTAACTTACAGTAGCTAACTTCTCTCATACTTCCTCAAAAAGAGGGTTCACTTCTGAAGAATACAATGGGGTTGTAACACATTGGCTCACTACTTCAGAAGAACGAGAAAGACAGAGCCTTATACCTATTTGGTCCTTACATACGATGAGGATCTCATGATGTGCTCTAGAACAAAGTTTACACAGACTTTCATTGAGTTTACTCAAAAAAAAAAAAAGAAAAAAGAGAAATAAGGACAGCAAAGTGAAAAACAATCACCATCAGAAGCAGCCCCTCAGAAAGCCACTCTGAATGCTCTGAACTGAACAGTATATAGGAATTCACCTCAAATCAGAGAGACTAAATTTTAAATCTAAAACTTGAATCCCAGCTTCTGCCATGTCAGTTCATATCCTTGAATGATGCAATGTGAAAAGCTATTACACTGCTGTTGCCTTCGCTAGTAGACTTATTTGAGCTAATTATAAGCTGTTAAGAAACGAATGGAACTTGATAGGGCTTCAGCTTGATGCCAGTGGGTCTGCTTTAATTTTCGTGCTGGCACATGGGGGAGACATTTCTGCAATGAAGCTCTATCTTAACAGACATTATGGATCAAGAAATATGACTGTATGTGCAGAGAACATAGAAGAAAAGGAGAAGGAAAAAAAAGATTCATAAGGAGACTCAGATCAGGTTCTCAACCTAACTGGGTTAAGTTATGAGAGTAAGCTTTTTATATAGCCTGTGAGGAAAGATTAGCTCCTCCAAACAGTATTTTGAAGTTAAGCAACATTAACGTTCACCTGTTACTAATAATGAGAAAAACTGGAAGTCAGGAGAACTGGCTAGCTTTTTCACTGAAAATATTTTGTCAGAAAAAAAAAACCAACGCACCCAAAAACCCAACAAACACCCTGCAGAAGAAATGGCAAAACCTTTTTTTTTTCTATAGTAAAACTTTTAGATTCTGTTTTAATAAAGACAAATATTTTCTCAGTGAGTTTACATAAAATTCACGGGTTTGGAATAAATTTCAACTGCAATAAACTCCCCCATTTGCTATGTAAAACAGCAATTCACATTCATTTATAATTGCATCTCTTTCCTCAGGGGAAAGCAAATCCTGTTACCTTCTTGACACTGTGAGGCAGTCTAGGAGGAATCTGACACACCTGCTGGGCTGGAATGCTTTGATATTACTCAGTTGCCTTCAAGTCACTCTCAAATCATACCAGGTGAAGGTAAAAGCAAACAGAAGTCTTTTTGAGAACAAATCCCAAATAGACAAGATAGTGATAAAAAGGTTCATAGAAACTAAGGCATGTAGAAAGGAAAAGAAACAGGCCTGTATCTACCTAGCACTTTGACTACTTTCGAAGTTTCTCTAATCCTCCATGTTTCCATAAATGAGCCAGTGCTTATTTCATAAGCCTTCCAATTAAGGATTCTGGTACTCATGCACCCCTTACATTATTAGATTTCCTTCAAAGCAGGTGTTCAAACTCCAGGGCCACAACATATAAGGTATGGCCACACAGTGAGGTTTTGTAGTTGAAATAGAGGACTGCAGACTCTCACTCCAAACTGCTGAAGAACAGAATACCACAACAACCACCTGTGCACATACTGAAACATTCAATATTCACATCATACATTCTCAGATCAAGAAGGGACTCTGATGAGAGCTGATTGTCTGTATATACCTGGGCACTGCGGACAGCAGGAATCCTGTGTGCGGGTGGGGTTTTGACAGAGAAGAGGGGGACAGACTTCAGTCTCACACAGGACGCGTCCACTGTGGCATGTACATTGTGTGCAGGAATCAATATTCCATGTCTCTCCTTCTACAAAGTACTCCCCACCAGGAGCATGACAGATCGATGGACTGGTGAGCTCTGGCTTCTGCACAATTATTTCATCTGGGAAAAACAGAATTGTAAGACAGGCGAAATCAACTGTGGCTCTAATGATTAACAAATGTACGCAAGATTACTAATTTATGTTGTTATTGAAAATATTAGGAATAACAAACCCATCTATAAATATATTCTTAATGAAGCTCTTTCTACTTTATGTCACTTTAGGGAAAGTGGGAAAAATATAAACAAGAAACAATTTGAGAATCAGTCTGAATAAATACTAGTGTGTATAAATCACAGATAACTTCAAGCATTCTTGTAATTTCAGAAAAAAATCAAACCAGCCTGGTTTGATTGTGATGTAGGAATTCCAAGAGACTACTGTAGTTTTCTGAAAAATTATACTGATTGGACAGTTTCTTAACTGCTAAATATTAGCATCAGTGCAATTCCTGAAAGGATGGATGCTCCTCGTCTGGGATTTAGGAAGCCCAGATTCAACTGCCTGCTTTTTAAGTTTCCTGAGTGATACGTGTCTGTACCATTTAATGCCAGAAAAAACAAACAAACAAAAACCCACAAAAGAAAACCACAGAATCTGCCACCCAAGCCCCTAAAAACATATAGGCACTTAACACTGGTGGAAACACTTCATCACTTTGTTCCATTAAAAAATAAATAAGTAGAAATAATTATCTGCAGTCTTTGAAGTAAAAACGACCCAAGGAGATGCTGCAGTGTGTAGACTCATATTTACAGTGACTGTATCTCACCAAACGAACCTTAATACCTTTTCAAACAATTAATTGCATTACCTCTACAGCCCTGACTAAATGACTCACCCAGCCTCTAACCCAGGCAGTTTAGAGAATAAATTTGACCTCCTTCAAGTTAAGAAAGGAACTGAAACTGTTGCCCTTTTTCAGCTTGGGTGTCCTCCAGCCACTGGGGTATTAAAAGCATGGGGGAACTCCCTCTACCTCTTGGTGATTTAAAAGAAATAAGAAACCTGTCCTGCACTTTCAAAGTGTTTAAGCACTTATCATCTAGAAAAGGTTATGCCATGAACTGCATCCTCATAGCCTGCTTAAAATGCTTTGGAGCCCACCCCCACATAAGAGGCAATAAGGGCCGTAATAGTTGCCAGCTTACCATGATGATTGCTTTGGACCTGGAATGCGCCCACCAGCTTTTTCCCTGCACTGTGTATAGGAATTGAGATGCCTCACACAGTGCATTTCACTCAACCACAGAAGCCATGCGTTTGAAAGTTACATGCTGCAACATGAAGCTTCAGGCTTATAAGTGATGTTGTCCTTCAGCCTGAATTCAACCCATCTAACACTAGACAACTAGGTGTGGTGTCTATGTTAAGGACTGAGCTGCCTCAGGTTTCCTGTGCTACGAACGGAGGGGAAGAGAAAGTGAGTTCCAGGTAATGACTCTACATCTCTAAACCACTTTCTGAAGGTCCCTCTCTTCTACTTAATTATAAAGATGCTTGACGTGAACATCATCCTAATCCAAATAACTTGGTTAAGGACAGAAAAATTAAATGAATAGCAGCCCCTCTAGTCATTTAGACAGGCCAAGGCTCACAAAGTACATGTGCTTCTCTTCACATTCATAGCACTGCCGTACCTGTCTGGAGAATGGCATTATGCCCTTTGCTCTATGACACTGCCACACAGAATTGCCACACCACTCAATTATTTGTTTTTACTTCTGAAGAATGATCAGTAGAACTCAAGGAACCTGACTCTGGCCCATCTTACTTTCTTGACAAAGCACTTATGCATTTCTTCTTTCAGGGAATTATTTAATCTTTAACTGATTTGCTTATGCTATGCTTTTCTACGCTTTTTCTATTGCTTACATTTATGATACACATATGTGATTCAGTAGCATTTACCTGAAGTGATATAGCTGTTCTGCTGCCTTGTTGCTATTTGGTATTTATTTCAGCTGGAACAACAGATTACATTTTATTCAATGCCATCTGAACTCACCATGGCAAATGCAATACTAATAATTTTCTGGAAATTTTCCGAGTCATCTCCTTTGCATTTAGTTCTCTGCAAAGTCACTGTTTTACTACCGCTCATAAACTGCTCATAATCAGAAAAGCATAACCAGATAGTACTGCTGTACATACGGTATTGCGTACTGCTCCCTTAGCAGCATTGATATTGATGTATCACTGCAACTGAATTGCCACAAATGTACAACTAATCTATTCCTGAAGGAGCAACTAGCCAAACAAATACACACTTTCTGGACAGCACGGTTCTGCAAAACTCTAGCAGTTAATGGCTTTCTAAATCCTACAGGAAACCCGAAGCATTTCATAAGCATTGCGACAATCCACTTAAACCCTCTTAATATATAGAAACATGGATATAAGGACTGTTGTAGCAGTCAAGATATATCTCGCTCTGTTGAAAACTAACTAAATGTGGAAATGAACATAACCACTTTTTTTTCAGTCTGAAAAATGACCTCTGAGAGCTGTCACTTCCCTGTTGATAGGTTAACAGTGCTATTCAAAACTGAGCACATCAGGATTTCTAATTATTTCAATATCCTTATGCCAGACACATTCGATTGACATCCTCACAGCCTCCCAATTCCAAACTGCTTTCCTATCTACTGAAAGCCATAATATGTATATAACAGCATCAGTGGGCAATGAATATATTGCAAAATAAGATCAGAAGTACGTTTTTTAACAAATATAAAACCTCAGTGAGGGAAAACAAAACCACACTAGGACTAATTTGGCCATATTAATTCATACACTTATATATGCAATCACTTTAAAAAAAAGGTGTGTCTGCCCTAGCATTGTAAGAGTTTACACCGAGTATGACTTTGCTGACACAGAGGCTAGGTGACTAGTACCTTGAAAGCAGGAAAGACGTCAGACAGAGAAACCCACGCAGGCACTGTATCTCAAAGGAACAGACACTACTGGGTAAGAAACTGCTATTTTATACAAGAGACCAACATTGCTGGTGCTCAGAATCAAACACTGATCGCATCCACAAGGAACGTATAAGCGTGAGAACTTGGTACTGCTAATCTCATACTGATCTTTCTTCCACAAATTGAACATTAGGCGTGTGAATTGATTTACCCAAACTCATTCTCCGTACACAAAGTAACTAGCCACCGGTACTGCCGAAAGACCAAAACTAACACTACTCGAATGCTCTGAGGTGTTCCGTGTGTGTTAGGTAAATCAATATGCACAAGTATCCTGATAGAAGAGTGAAATCAGGAATGAGTCTTGGGCACCTAACAACAGAATTGCTGGAACAGGAACAACCATCCTACATTTTAAATTTTGAATCTTGAATGTTTACCTAACACAAGACTGACATGTTAACCTGTCCCCGTCCATATGAAGTACACCATCCCCTACAATAACACACAAATCACTATGAAAAGGTGAGTGAGTACTGCAGGTACTCCAACAGTTCTGTGTAGCCCTGAATTCCAGCTAGCGCAAATGGAAAATAACATCCCTGTCCAGGGATATGACTTTAGGAATACGATATTCTGTATTTATTATTTGCTGTTTGGCTGCTCCGCCTGGAACAATATTCACAACTGGATTGTTTTGTTGTTGTTTTCTTAATTTTATTTTATTTTTTTGCCAGACTGAGGTTTCATAGGGGAGAGAACTGTACTGTTTAAGACAGACTGTGAATGTGTGTGTGCACATGGGCAGCTGGAGAAAAGAATGACAATACCTGATGGGATGTATATGCACCAACACTGCATACTGCTGTGGCAAAAAAATGTGCTCCAAGCTGATAAAACACTAACGTTCCCTTTAAAAATCTTACAATTTCTAAATTCCCTGGTCTGACTAGCCAGATATTTGATAATGGAAGAGAAGGAAGTGAGCGAAGGATTGTTCCCCTAGTGTGCATAGTTGGTGGGAGTATCCTCCTTAGTGCTTCTATCTCAGCTAAAAATTTCATTAATGGTTGTCATTACTAAGATGCTAAGGACGAAGAGCTCAGTCTCATTAACCCCTGCTAAATTACTTAGTATTGAAAATAGCTCTGGCTCTATGAAAGACGGTGCTGAAAGCAACACCACGGCTGGCCATGGAACCACAGGAACCACAGTGCCCAGTCTTGATACTAAGAGGAGGAGAGTGGTGCAGGCTGAGAAAGGGAGACAGACCTTTTGGAGTCTCACATCTTTTTGGGGACTGTGTTTTTCCGGTTACCACAAGGTGTGAACTGGATTGGAGATCACCATTTGTCTACACAATCTAAAGAGATTGATTATCTTAGGTCCTATGGAGGATTCACTCTTCTCTGTCACTTTCAGAAAGAGGATTGGCTGCTTATTTCGCCCCTAGGATTTCCTGTTCTTTACAAAGAATTTGAAACAGTTTGTAGTTGCTTATATCCTGCCAGTGCTGTCTTACTGTTTTGATATTTATAGTAGTATCACGAGCCTCATTGCTCCTACTTGTAACATGAATTCCAATGAAGTCATAGACAATATCACTGTATTACAAATTAATCTATTTAGCACACAAAATATTATAGGAACCATTCTGAAGACAGAGGGCATTATCTTACACTCTACCCACACTCTACCATCTTTCATAGATGTTTTTCATATTAACACTTATTATTAAAATTGTATTGGAATGCAACATTAATTGTACTTGGCCTTCCCACCAAAAGCATTAAAAAAATCTACTGCTGGTGGCACATAAGCCTTCCCTCAGAACACAGAATCATAATGTTCAATTACTTAACACATCCGTTTAAATGTGTAGTCCTTTGAGGGGTCATGGAACACAGATCAGGAGATGAATTTTAATAAAACTCCACTTCAAATAAAAAAAAAGAAAGTTTAATGGCTTATTATATTATTTGCTATTATAGGTAAAAAAAAATTATATTAGTATGAATTTGCTTTGTTACCCAATATAGACTAGAAACTTTTTGTAGTTTAAAGATTTCAGTGTGTCAAAGATTAACATGTTAGGACCCACAACACGCATATGCTTGTTTAAAGTTTCCATCTTTCACATCCGAGATCTTAACGAAAGCCACTCATCATGTTATATTTGGGCACAGAAACCTTCACGTATACCTATTACTGAATGATGCATGAGATTATTTTCACACATTAGGAAACAGAACATGTGTGAAATGAAACCTGATTACAAAGCACACAGAAGAAAGCACATTACCTGGACATGATGGGCAACACTGCCCTGGATGTATGGTGGGGTTGCCACAATTAGGAACGGGGCAGGTGATCAAGGCACACATTTCCCGTCCATTGTGACAGTAACATTCCCTGCAGCCATCGTGCCAGCTCTCCTCGTTCTCGTGTCGGCGCCCATCCATGGACAGGCAAGAGCCCATTTTAATGGGAGGCATAAGAGAAGCGGTTGCCTCTGCACAAAATCAAAGGAAAACAAAGTGTCCTGATAAGCATGTGTGGCTTAGGAAAAACCCCCCACACCAACTTCATACCTGGATTGCATTTATTTTTAAAGCACATGTGAGACCAAGTGAATAATAATTCTATCATAGAAATAAAGTAAACACACACACATGAAACTTTTGAAAGGTATACTGAAGGGGATGGTAGGATGTAGCAGAATGTATTTCCTTGGAAAAATATAATCACTTCTTTCTGTTGCACCTATACTGTTTTTAATCATACAGAAATGCAGCACTGGCTAAATAATATAAGAAAAACGAGAAATGCAATAGACGTAAATAGAAAGCATGAAGCATATCTAAAATGAAATATTTAAATATTACAGGGTATTAGATTATCTATAATGTTAGTATCTGATAGCAAGTAGAATATAAAAGCATTTACAAGAGCTAAGGATGGTCTTATATCATAAACGACAAAGAATTACAAGCAAGTTCTAACAGGGTCATGCTGAAAATATTTCATAAAACACCCATGAGAAATTATTTGTTTACATTACTATGATAAATGAGATGTTTGGAAGAAAACGGCTCTGAATTTTATCCCTCATTCCTAGCTTTTCCTGAGATGAGAACAGAGTGGCTTGGACTGCTGCATTACTTGCACTCAGCCAGAACACGCAAGCAGTTGGTCTAGGGAGGATAAAGTCTCATTTGTATCTTACGAGGTATTTAAGTGCTGCAGGATTCAGCCTCAATATATTCTTTGTTAGTCAGCAGAGTGAATTTAGAGCCCAACACTCCCTCACTCACATCATTATGATGATGGATTTAGGATCAGTTTTGTTTTCAGTGGTATGTCAACCACCTTCTGCAGACACTTACATATATATAAGGTTATTTGTATGAAGTTGCTTATTTCATTTTCTGTTTAAAAAAAAGGATGCGGTATGAAGATTAGTAATGTTTATATATCATTTTAGTAAGGGGGTTTTTGCGTTTTTTTTTTTTTTCTTTTTTTTTTTTTCCCCCTCTAACATGTAGGTCAGCACTTCTTCAGCTGTGGCAGATCTATCAAAGGTGGTCTTACAACCACAAGCAGATGGTACAAAGTTAGTTTGATGCATGCTATCAGAACACGAATCCAGTACACAGAATTTACATTAGTATACCATTTTGTGAATTTAAAAAGAAAAGCCATGGTGTAAGGATAAAATATTTCTTAAAACAGACTTTATCCTATTGCACAAACAGAAATACTATGAAAAAAATTTACATTCAGTTACTATACTGTTACACTTTTGTGTAAGGTTATATATTAATTCATATTTGAATTAACATCACTGGAATACTGTCCTACATTAAAACGATTATTGACACACAAAAGTCTTGCATGGTAATGCCCTTCCCCCTCCTTAATAAATAAAGTATCTGATGTAATCAAAACTTTTTTCCTGAAATATTCTAAAGTATGGTCCAAAACTTGGAGAAAAAGAACCAAGCATATAGGCAACTATTCAAAATTAACTTCACAAACTGAGATTGTTTTCACTTTTTAATTAAAATTAGTACAAAAGATAACACTTAAGAAACCAAATGGCCAAATACCAAAAGGGAATAACTGGATAACTAGAGGTATGGTTGAAACTATCTGGGGTTACAGTAGCTCACAAGTAAAAACGAGTCAGTAATGCGATACCACAGCAGAGAAGGCAAGTTCAATCTAAGACACAAGTACAGAAGCACTGTAAATTTAAATGCAGTACTAGTATCTCTATTAGTTTGAAGTTTTTGCTATTGCTAAAGTACAACATCCAGTTTTTGAACTGTGATGAGAGACCAAAATAACTGGGTTTATTTGATTTAGGAAAAAAAAAAAACCAACTAAAAAGTTTAAAGGACTCCAGTTGCAGCTCCTTAAATATTGCAAGAATTCCAAAGGGAATGGTGTGTAGCTATTCCATACATCTGTTGAGCTTAGGATAAGAAGTAACTGGCTCAATTTTTAGAAAGGGAGACAGAAATATTAGAAAATTTATTTTAAAATGTCGCATATTGGTAACCACAGCAAAATATTATTTTAGAGAGTTCTGTGTTTGTTTGGTTTTTTTTTTCTTTTGTGAGTGGAGATTCTTAATAAATTAAATCTTAGACAAACATCTGTCAAGGATTATCCAGATACACTCTATTCTATGCGAGGGCAGAGAAATGGACTCTCAGTTTTCCAGAGGACTACTCCAGCCCTGTACTTCAGTATGGTTCTGCTTCTATTAATCCTAGCATAAGCTATTTCTGGCAGAAGCAATTTAGAAAGTGGAGCTAATTCACAAGCAGGAGATTTATTCATCCCTTTCTCTTACTTAGGGATCTTGGGTCAAAATCTTAACGAGGAGTCACATCTCCCCCAGAACATTCTGGTGATTGTTCTAATTATTCTTGGACAAGTTGCTAATGAAGTGATGTTGAAGTGATATGGTCATGGCTTGATATCTTTATGATCATGGTAGCAAAAAAATACTATTTACAGAGGGATCAAGTTATTTGCGCTAAATATTTATGCATGTTTTAAAATCCATCCTTGTTAAGGAAGGGACTCAAAGGTACACATAATTAGTAACTGAAGAGTTGCATCTGTTTATAGTCTGGGATGCAATTATGGCACATCTAAGAGAACACCTTGTGTATATTCCATCACAGCATCACTACAATCAGGGAAAGTGTGCTGATTGTGAACATGGAGACAGAAGTGGTAAGACTTCTCTCAATGGGACTCCATTCAGCAGTTACCCTTTCTTATTTAATTTTTAAAATTTTTATTTCTAGCGAAAGTCATATATTGCAGCTTATGACATTGAAACCTCTACTTCTTGTATCTGAAAGGTACATTTGTAACATTTCCATTTTTTTTTTGCTAAAAGTCTGAAAGTTTTCTTATAATTGTCTGCAGTGTATGAAGTCATGTGGAGAAAATATAGTGTCAGCTCCTTCTGATTTGTATGATTGCATGTTTGCCTTCAACTACAGGAGAGTGACTTCAGGAACTCAGTCACTTTCTTCCAGTCCTATGTTCCCATAGCTTTTCTTATTACATTTTATCATTTTTTAAAATGCAAAAGAAATAGCTGCTAAAAAAGTTAAGAATGGAGTCATTACACAAAGCAATGGGAAGATAGTCAAACTTACTTGCCTATAGCTAGAAATCAAAACACACAAGTAAGAATCAAAGAAAATAAGCATGAAAGAGCAGTTAGGATCAGAGAGAGGCTGAGCACAAATGAAAAGTTCTTAAATGCAACACATGGAGATGAGCAATGAAGAAGTCTGATACCCAGACTAATACAAAACACAAACTGAAAATATCTTAAAAAAGACACATCTTAAAAGCAGCACAAAACTAAAGCAGATAACTAACGAACCTCAAACTTGGTGGCTACAAGTTTGGGATGTGGCACATGTGACATCTTTAGCTTAAGAATACCCAGTCCTTTCTCCTGGGTACTCTCTGTACTCATTCTTCCTTGAAATCACTGAAAGTGCCCAAGAAACAGTGCTCTCATTTTAGGTGGTAAGTTTTAGGTTACTTGAGTTTGTAAAGAAAAGATGATGGTGAAGCAGCTAAGATGAACACTGCTACTGAAAAAAACCACCCCTCGACTAGCTTATTTCTAGTAGTTACTTACTAAGAGCCTGATCTAATTTTTATTAATGATAACGAACTGATTTTTGTGACTTTTTAATGGGATACTGAAGTGGAGCTGAGGCTCTCTGTTGAAGCCAAGATGAACACAGATAATAACAAACACCTGCAAAACAACACACTCCTTGGAGCAAAGTTGAACCGACTCCCCCAGCAGTTACCATGTTTCATTTCTTACTTATTCTGTGCAGTATTCCTTTTCTTTTGCTTTAGCTTCTAACTGCTTTGAAAACAAGTTGTAATTAGAGGTGGTAATGCACTGTCACATACCTCTGCACTTGCAGATAACACAGCCGTGATTGTTCTGCTGGAAGCCCATCGGACAGATTTTACCACAAGGCAGGTCTGGGCATTTCTTACATCGACAGATTTCACAGCCATGCTTGTTCTTCCTAGATAACCAAAATAATTCATAAAAGGTCAGCTGTTCAATTTAAATATCTACATATCATGATCTTTAGAGCAAAAGCATCCCCTAAAGAAGCGACTGATTGAGTAAAGAAAATCATTGTTAACTGTTGCCGTTAGGTGGGTCTCCGGGGTATACGCACCTCCATCCCTGGCATGTGCTCCCTCCACGTGACTGGCAAAATCTCTGCATTTGGTACTTTCAAGCCATAGCAGATAATACCAATGTATGTGCTTGTGACTGCTGTTGATGATCAATTCTCTTTTCAAGTGAAAAAATGTAAAGAATAATTTCTAAAGCTGTGAAGAAGTTGTGTAGATAGGAATCTGTTGTAATTACTGTCTTTATATACTCTTTAGAGTACAGTAGATTTCCTCTCTTGCATATTAAAACTACAGAGAGATTTCCAAAAACGTTAAATAACCGGACACAAAAGTTATTTGAAAACTAGCACGTGGAATGCCAATAAACCATATAAAAAGTAGTAGACACACTGTAACATGTTTTGAAACAGAGAAAACCAGAGAACTTTTCAGCTGACAGAGTACAGAGAATCAAGAACACAAATGCTTCTAAAGCTTCCAGGTGGAGCTAGGCAGGAATCTAGAGCACCACCTGACACACTGCTTCTGAGAATCCTATACTGAATATTTGCTTGCCTCTTTTTTCAGGCAGACAGCTAATACAATTCTAACTTTAGGCACATGTGTACTGTATCCCTTCATATACAGATAGAGTAATTTTCTGTGCCTTCTCAAGATACAGGGAGGAAAAAAATAGTTATAATAAAGAAGTTCAAGACAAAGAGGGGAGAAAACCCAATACATGATTTTCAGGAGTCTGCTGATAAACTTATCACTTGAACAAGGTAATCCACTAAAATTGGGAAAAACATTTATTGGGAAACTGACAGATCCCTCATTGAATACTACACCATTAAAAGCACCTAGTTCCCCCCAAAACAAAGTCACGACATGGGAAGTTAAATAAGAACATCTAGAGGGATAAAGAAGAAATTACATAAATCTCTGAAAAGCCTGACTTCAAGCTCTAGAAAACTTTTATTTAATGTTTAGTTAAAAGGCTACGGAAAACAAATCTGCACACAGTAAGATGAAGAATTAAAGACTTTCTATCCTCCTATCCATCTATTTTTTTTGTCCTTAATCTCTGTAGTCACAGCCCTTTTAATATGAAAAGAAATGCTTCTTTACATTAATGTGTAGAGCTTTCAAGCAGTTAACTCTATTGAGCAGGGTTTTTTTTTCAGACAATTGTGAAAAGCTTTCAGTTTCTTTAAAGATGCACGAATTCAGGTTTTCCAGTTACTAACCTTTGACAGTCTTAAAAAAAATAAATAGAAAAATCAAACATGATGATTACTCCTTAACTTTTCACTCTTTAATATAGTTTTCTTTTTATACTTGCTTCTCTAGTCTCCTATTTGTCACCAAAGTTTTAGATTAAAATGGAGATTTGTCTTCCATTAGATCCTGTGCTTTTGATGGTCATAACAGGCTTGGAAGTCACAGAAGGCTTGCTAGTTTAGAAAAGAAATTGGCACAGTCGCAGTAAAGAATGGAACAAATGTACTATACAACTGCAAGTCTAAATAATTTTAGCACCAAAGTAAGACTTAAAGTGAAATGATCTTAAAGTAGTTCTTACCATGATTTTAGCCATTTATATTACAGACTGTTACATACATAGTTATCTTTAAATGCTATTCATTTCAGTCAGTCCAATTATTCATATATTTGGTAGACGGTGACAATATTAGGGTGCTCATTTCCAGGGTTGGGTTTGTTGTTTTTGTTTTGTTTTGTTTTGTTTTTTTTTTAAATTACAATTATCTTAAGATCATTTTAAAATACCAACCTAGCATTGTGCATAATTAAATTTAAAACCAGAATTCAAATTGAAGATTATTTTCCAATTAGCTCAAAAAAGTTTAAAGTTCAGGTTTTTTCTGGTGTACAAAAATGCAAGGGAAAGATCATCCCAAAGACAGGGTATCTAAAACACTAGCATCAGCTTGAAATCAACTCGTTAATTTTAAAACGTCTTTATCTTACTCCCAGCTACCATACTATGCCCATTACTATTCGCTGTCATTTCAAAAATGCTTTTGCTACATAGTCCACATAGATTTTCTAAAAAACCTGTTTTATGAACACTTTATTTAAAAAAAAAAAAAAAAAAGGAGAACAAGAAAAGTGTGTTTCAATTTATCCAAGTACAGAAAACATACAGAAATCTGTAATTTTCCTCTGTCGGTCAACGTAGGTAAATGAGCCATACATACAGGCTAAAAATTACTGCTCTTTACAACAAGCAGTGTAATTCTATGAAAGGCTGGACAATATCTTTTTTATAATGCTTTCTATTTGAAGCTGAGCCGTGTGGTTCAGCGCTAGCCACACCGTGGAGCTGTCCTGGCCTGTGGGATGTTTTCACCGACCTCCCACAACTCCTCTGAATGGGATACGGTACCATGGGGCAGACAGCACGCCCTGGACTGGGGAGTGCCTGGGCAAGTTGTTAAATGGTCCACAACTGATACTCTGTGAGTCAGTGCCATTTTATCATGTCTAGGGCTTCAAAGGAACAGTTGCAAATTGCAAGATTCAATATTTACGCTTTTTAACTTTAGCTTGTTTACCATTTTTCTTCCTTTTCACTAAATTCCAGATGCTTTCTATTTCTGAAGATCCAAGTTTCCATTTTGAAGCCTATTACTTGGTAATTTTAGTCTTCCTCAGGTGTACAAAGTAAGCCTAGTAAATCTAGGAAATAAAGCCCGTCTTACTATTCTCCCCTTCATCATTATACGCCTTACGATTTTTCTAAATTTTTCCTACTCCTGTGTGACAATATCACACGATTTCTTAGACACTGGCTGCTTTCTCCACGAGTTTAGAAAATCACTTGGATTTGTGCCTGAATTTTGTATCCTTTAACAGATTATCCTCGACACATGATTGACACTGAAAAATGCTTGCACCTAGGAGTAGGCATCTCTGCGTTTAAAGTGCTCTTGCAGCTCATGGACAATACTCATAGGCCTTTTCTATCCTTCCCAGAAACCAAGATGACAGTTCTTTATCACAGGAAAGCATTCCAGCAAAATGAATTATTTGATCAATTTCTTTATATAAAGCTAGGCCCATTATCTTTTTTCTCTTCACACTTCGATTTTCATTCAGAAGACTGAACCGTTTCTGGGTAGACAGACAGCGTTAATGCAAGCTTCAGGTATGTCCACATTGCAGAAGATGGCAAAGACACCTTTAGATTTTCCCATACAATCAGCTTGATTGCTATTGATGCATACCACATATTTATTAACAGTAATCACCTTAAGTGCTTAGGCACAGGTATCAGCAGCATGATACTCACAAATCACACAAACTAAGGGACTCTATAGGTCAAGGGGATTGCACTCAAACACAGAAAATCAGTTTATTAAGGTGAAAAGTATATTAGGCTCCATTCTTCAGTTCTTATCTTTCTTATTTTCAGATTTCTCCTTTAAGGCCTTTCAAAGTAGTGCAGGTACATCTCACCTAAACAGCAACAAGAGAAGGCCAGATTTTCTTTTTTTATTGTTCTAAAAGGTATTCGTGATCATTTATACTGGTGTGTCAGAGTATAACCCTTAACATCACAGGTCAAATTTACTGCAATCTGAGGTAAAACTTTCTCTAGAAAACCAGTTAAGCCACAGCTCATGAGAGACACACACCAATGAAAGTCAGACCTCTCAAACCAAGTAACAAGTTTCTGAATTAATCAAAGTTCACTAATTCATTAATTAATTCTGTTCACATGGAACAACCAACTTCACTCCAAAACTAACAATACCAACGTAGCACAGAAGACAACAGTAAAGAGAAATCTTTGCTTAAGAAAAGAAAGTAAAAATCAGAAGTTGCAGACTAAAAATATATATGACCAGAAGTGGTGCATCTTTACTGAAAGCTAAGGAAGAAAACAGGACCAAAGAAAATACTGTTCTTTTTAGCAGTTATACATGATCTGGTTGCTAGTGAGGTAGACTTAAATCAAGAACATTACTGCCAGTCACACAAACCGGAATCACAGGCCCAGGAAAGGAAATTTACTGACTTAACTTATCTTAAAAGACTATTTGCTTTTTTTCCCTGAAGATTCAGAATTTTGAAGCTAAAAATATATTCAGTTCACCACAGGTTAAGATCTCTACTACGTTCCATTTAAAGTTGTAAAAATTCTGTCCACTTTCCTCTGAACAAAAGTTACAGTTTAATATAACCAAACCAGATAAACGTGCTCACTATGTGAAAGGGACTATTACTTCCTAAATTTATGTTGTTGGAAAGGTATTGCACAATAAACTAAAAGAACGTAACAGTAAACGTAACACATTTACACAAAGCACATTAATAGTAAATGACTTCAGTAAGTATAGTTCAGAACAGTCTTTATCAGCAGTAGAAAAACATTTTTAACACTTCAGGGTGACATCTACATTGGGACTGCCAGTGAAGAAAACCAGTAGCAGTAAACTGGAAGAAACCAAAAGGAGAAACAAACGTGACTGCTTTAGATACCACAGAAAAGTTAAAGAATAGAGTTAGCTGGAATGGAAATAAACACCTAGATCTTGGTTTGTGAATATATTCAAGCTATTACTGTATAGGTCCAAAAAGGCTATGACAAAAGACATTAAAATAGACCTTATTTAATGGTTTTCTCATATTATAACTTTAGAATAGGCTAAAGCAAATGGCCTTGAAAATAATAATTTATTTATGCATTCGTAATATTAAAATTAAAAGAAAACATTTTCCTGTTCCAAGCTGAACAATATTCAATCACACTGAATAAACAGTAAAATTTTTTTTAGTTCACACCAACTGTCTCTGCTGTTATGCAAACACATGCATGCACATGCTCAAGGAGAGCATGAGGATGAAAAAAGTCTCTCAGATTCTGTCCTGATAGCTTTACGTTATCAACCCTGCTACAGACAATAAATTAAGACCTACAATATGGAAAAAAGTATAAACCCCAAGATCTAACAGCCTTAGTATATCCTTTAAATACCACGTAAGATTAATCTGCTGAGTTTATAAACCAATTTAAAAAATAACCAGTAACTGAGTATTGTTAATGGAAATTGGTTTTTAAAATACAAATATAAAACAGAAATAAAAGGAAGAGTTTGGATATACGGTCTGGAGATTGCCAAGCTCACATCCTGTACTTGCTACTGAGGATGTGTTTTGTATTGTGAACAAAAAGATGGCTTCCATCTTCACTGCAAATAGCAATGAAATATATTCTGAAGGCCATCATTCTGAGTTTTTCTCCCTTCTCTGCCAAAGTTCAAAATCAAATTTAAGCTAGCGCAAATGATTTCAGTGCCCCTTGAGAAATGGGGACACCATATGAGGACTACATGGCAATTTCCAGTAAATGCCTGAATACAGCTGTAAGTTGTATTCCTTTATTGCTGTTATCTCATCCCAGCCACCCTTCCTACTGATTCCATCGCAGAGTTCTCACAGTTTCAGACACCTCAACACCATCTGCCTCTTTGGCTCCCAGCTTTAAGAGACTTTATCTTGGATTTTGTGCCTGCTCAATGGCACAGCTCAAACTTCACTCTCCCTGGATGCTTTCTGAAGAATTCTGCACGCTTTGTACTTGTTTTAATTGACTTTGCTCCTTTGATCCTTAATGTAAGCAGCTTTATCCTATCTATAAACTGAGACATCTAACCAGGCATTATTTCTGCTCAATCTTTCACGCTCTTTTCCTTCTGCTACCCATTTTCAATCATCCTTGCCTTTGAAGCCACTGGGGAAAAGTTTTGGGGACAACAAAACTGACATCCTTTTTCTGTAACTTCCCTCCTTCTCTCTACCTTCTCTCACTTGCAAAACTCTCAGCCACTCTTGAAGTCAACATGCCTGAAGATAATGTTATTAACCTTTTAATTAAAATTCTTACTTTTCCTCTCTCATCTGCTAAACTTTGATTTGGGGGGACAGAAGTGAAGTTTGATTTAATCTTTGTTATCTTTCCCTCATTTTTTCCTATTTCAATCCTATCACTCTCTCATGAGTGCTGTTTTCTGCAAAAACTGCTATTATTTAACCAGAGGCAAGCTTAATTCTGTATCTCAAGTAATAGATACAAGACTACATTAAATGGTGCTATTTTACTTTGTTTTGCTGGACTGCTATTATGTAGGTATTTTCAAATTAAAGTAGGGATGCT
This sequence comes from Stercorarius parasiticus, assembly GCA_013396915.1. NCBI lineage: Eukaryota > Metazoa > Chordata > Aves > Charadriiformes > Stercorariidae > Stercorarius > Stercorarius parasiticus. The sequence continues at coordinate 280,410 of VWZL01000807.1, forward strand.
TCAAGGATACAAGTCAAGCACCCTTTCTAAGACAAAACAAAAAAGGGACTCAATGTTTCAAGGCAAACATATTCTTCGAATGTTCTTTCTTTTTTCTTTTTTTTTTTTTTTCCTGGTGGCTGTGTATTGCGGCATATTTGTGCCATTAGTGTTCCGCGCTGTTCCGTGCGATATGGTTCTGCTTTTTGTTTGATGCAATGCCACCTCCTGTTTAGCACCATGCACAATGCAAGAGCAGAATGGGCAGTAAGAGGGAGGTCAACCAGAACACTGTATTCACTTAAGAGCAACACCACTCTGTGGCCGAGAACGGTATGAAGATTAAAGGAAGGTGTAAGGCTGGTATTCTCTCTCTCTCTCTCTTTNGGCAGCACCACCAGGGAGAATATAAATTGTTCACTGGTACCGTCTATGAGCGGAGCTGATTAAAGCTGTGAGAGAATGTCACTATATTACAGCATGATTTCTATTTTTCTAAAATCTCTGGTACCTCTCTGCTCATTCAAGTTCTACCATATTTTGATGACTCCAAATTTTATTAAAACTGCATATTAAGAGAAGGCCACACTACACTATAGATTACTGTTATAAAAGCCTGCAGCATTTTATGAACAAGTGTCAAACAGAACTCTGAAATGAACCAGAAATTAAAGGAGTACTAGTATCAAACACTAAGAGTTGCAACATTAGTACACCTCATTACAAATCCTAAGAAAACAAATTGCATATGAACATTATCTGAAGACCAGCTGTCATGAGATAGAAATTAAACTGTTAGGAAAAGCAGGCAGTAACGCAGAATGGCCCCATCAGCCATGAAAATGATCAGAGGGCTGGAGCACCTCTCCTATAAGGACAGGCTGAGAGAGTCGGGGTTGTTCAGCCTGGAGAAGAAAAAGCTCCAGCCAGACCTTATAGCAGCCTTCCAGTACCTAAAGGGGCCCTACAAGAAAGATGAGGAGGGACTCTTTATCAGGGAGTGTAGCAACAGGATGAGGAATAACAGTTTTAAACTGAAAGACGATAGATTTAGATTGGATATTAGGAAGCAATTCTTTCCTGTGAGGGTGGTGAAGCACTGGAACAGGTTGCCCAGGGAAGTTGTGGATGCCCCATCCCTGGAAGTGTTCAAGACCAGGCTGGGTGGGGCTTTGAGCAGCCTGGTCTAGTGGGAGGTGTCCCTGCCCATGGCAGGGGCATTGGAACTAGATGATCTTTAAGGTCCCTTCCAACCCGAACCATTCTGTGATTCTGTGAAAATGTACTGGTAAAATATATATAGAAGCCACCAGACTGATTACTAAGAAACTTCTGTGTGACAAAAGTTCTGCCTAGTTTTTGGCACTTGTTCCACAAATTAATAAAAACCACAAACATTTCCTTTATGAAGAAAGAACTCCAGCAACAATACTGGTTTTGAACACATTTACAAAAACTTAGATAAGAGATGGTACTGTTCTTCACAAATTCTTTACAGTAACTGTCAGAAATGTCTCACTAAAACTAGTCTACTGTCATATCAACATTAAAAAAACTCTTGAAATATTAGAAAATCATTTGAATAAAATAAATGGGCTATAAAATGAAAGGGTATCGCAGTGGAACATGCAAACAGAATTTTAAAAACCTACATGCAAGTGACGTTACTTGTAAGTAGCTTTTTCATCTTGATCATCAAATATTCTTCAAAAAAATGTAAGCACTGCTTTGCTTTTATAATCTGCCGCTGTTTTTTTAGTTGCTGTTTCTTAATCTGTTGATCAAAATCTATTTTGAAGAATACTTTAATCTCACATCAAGTAATGACATTTCTATTTTCCTACATTTTCCCCTGCTTTGCCAGAAAGTAAGCGCAAGTACATACGCCTGGATTTTGCATATTTTCAATACGTACAGGGATTGTATTAAATATGCTTTCAGAACGAGAATACGTACAAGTATCCAAAGGGACAGTACTTGTCACATACAATGGGTTTGCACTTCTTAGGCCGTGGTCGGCACTGACAGATCTCACAGTTGTGGACGTCAGTCTGGAAGCCGAAGGAACAGTCCAAGGAACAGCCTGAAATGAGGCCGGTGCACAGCTCCTCCCCTGCAAAGGACACATGAAGGTTATCACAACGTGAAAACTGTTTATACCAAAGAAATGCATCTTTAGCAGACTAAATCTTCTGTTCCCTTTTATTTGTAACTTTTTTAATACTGTCAATCCTTACCTTCAGACTGTCCTAATTTTAAAATATTCAACAGAATTTCCCAGTAATGATCCAAACCGTATGAGCAGAAACTACAGGATGTCTTCCATTCCAGTCAAGAACTCAGGGAGTACTACCTGGTATCCTAAACTAACATGATTTTGTGAACAGATGCACAGCCAAAAGAGTCCAACATCCATGACTCTGTTGGCCTTTTAATAAAACATGTAAAATAACATACTTTCAACATATTGCATGGGTTTAATAGGTTTCTGTTCAATATAAAGCATCTCTATTTCTCCTCTACTGATTTTAAACAGGACTGAAAGACTAAAACATATTAACAACTTTATGCTGTTGCTGTCAACTGTTTGGTGATTAAGACCTACTTTTTAAAAATACAACCATAATATCCTAAGATGTGGTTTAAGCTTAGAGATGCTAAACTAAAAGACCTTCTCTTGAAGTTCACTACCATGTTTTATCAGCCTCTTGTGGCTTAAGAGAGCTGCACCTCCATTTCTCCAGTACAGATGGTCATTATATTCACTCTCACTGGAATTTACTATTATAAGAATGATGAACTTCCTTTTGTTCTTCTTGAAAGAAGTTGTTCCAGGAAGATCACTCTTAACATACTCTGGGATACAAAGTTCATTTATTGGTTGCAGAGGTGAGAAGAGACAGAAAATAATGATTCTTGCTACACTAGGGATGCAAACCACATTATTACAATAGCCAAAATAGCTCAAAATAGAAAAAGAAAATAGAATAGAAATTCTATCCTAAGGCCCAACTTTCAGAGTGATATTTAAAGGATGGCTGATCTCCAGTTGAAACATCCATGCTGCTCCAAAGTGCTGGTTATACAGAGGGCAGCTGCAGAGTGCTCCTCCAGATGTGCTCCTCATTTGAGCTCTGAAGATCACTTTCCTTTAGGGGTATGAACACTGAGGGACAAGGTTTTGCCAAAGAGGAGATCAGTACCTTGGACTTATTCTGTTCCTTATGCTACTTCTGTGGGTCTGAGATGCAAAGAGAATCTTCACGTCTCTTAACACGGTAATATGCTGAAGGCAGACCACAGAAAGAATCTTTGCTTTACATAATGTGGCATTTAAGACTGCAAAACATAGACTTAACCAGATGTGGCTAAGCTAAGTGTTTCCTTACCTGTTCTACCATGTTAACATTCATTTGGTAAAGAAAGCATGTTTCTTAATACCTCAGAATGAGACTGAAGCCTTGGAGAAAACGGGCAAATTCACTGCCTACTTCTGTGGTGGAATTTGGGCATACAAGCACAATGCAACATAAGAGCCTTATTATCCAAAAAAACAGTTCTCAATTTAAGCAGGACGAAGATCATCAGGTTCATGACTCCCACCTCTCCACTTTTAAGCGAATTTGGTGTCTGAAGCCAAAAGGGTGCAAGTTTTTTTGTCACAGAATATAGAAAAAGAAATGCCAGATTCTTTCACCACCACTTTAGAGCTTAACTTTGTCAGCAGAGTTGCAATGCTGCAAGATTTAAGCATTTACTCTCAAGTCAGATCTAACCTTTGCACAACAATGGTAACCCTTATCTCAGGTTCCTGCTTTACTTGGAGAAAAAACACATATACAAAGATCTTCATGAAGTCTTACATGTTTTTGTAAGATAGAGTTCAGGTTGATCTATCAAGAATACTAGATCTTTTTAATACGTAGACAGTAATGCTGATTTAAAAACATTATAGTGTAGAGGAAACTCTGATATTCTTCTCTGGTAATGATACTCTTTTCTGGCAAAGAAAAAGGCTTTCCTTGAAGCAAGTTACAATAATGAGAATTTAATTTATGAGCTTTTACACACAATTATTCCCTGATAGCATGCAGTGATAATAAAATTAACTAAACTTTTCATTACGTGTGACTTCGTAAGTTAGTCATAACTTTTAAAGGTACACTGGAACTGTATAAAGAATGTATGGAAAAGTACACCTAGACTGGAGTATCTCCAAAAAGAATTAAGTTCAGTTACGACCTTTGATATGGTGCAAGTTATGATATCTCCTGCTGATGCTCAGAACTAATCAGTGAATCCCAGAATCACACAGGCTGGATCGATTAGAACCATTCATTTTCTGAAGTGTACTTTGTCAGAGGTGAAATGTTTAGGTGGCTGTTCATCAACATCAGGCTTATGGAAGACAGGTCAAGGAACGAGAAGGTACAAATGCAAGAGTATGGGAGAAATGAACAGGCATCTTAAAAAAAAGTGAAAGGAAGAGCTGGAAATAAAAATAAATCTAAAAAAATGGAAACAAAAACATTATTTTTACTTGGCTTATTTCTTTATCTTATTAATGTTTACAAGTACCTAAAGGGTGGGCTTAAGGAGGATGGAGCCAGACTCTTTTCAGTGGTTCCCAGTAACAGGACGAGGGGTAACGGGCACAAGCTGGAACACAGGAAGCTCTGATCCAATATGAGAAAAAAACTTCTTTACGGTGAGGGTGACAGAGCACTGGAACAGGCTGCCCAGGGAGGTTGTGGAGTCCCCTTCTCTGGAGACTCTCAAGACCCGCCTGGATGCAGTCCTGAGTAATGTGCTCTAGGCAATCCTGCTTTAGCAGGGGAGTTGGACTAGATGATCTCTAGAGGTCCCTTCTAACTCTGAAATTCTGTGATTCCATGATTATTTGTTTCCAGATTATGCGTTAAGGAGAGCTATCAAAGTGCAATGCCCAGATTTAAGTATGAAGTTATAGAAGATGGCAAAATAATGATTCCTCAGAATCCCACAGCCAAGTATGTTTTTGTTTTTACTCTTCTCTTCTGCTTTGATTTGGTTAGTGAAACTGTTTTTCAGAGATGCAAAACAAGTTTGTTACATGTGACATTAACATGCTTTATTAAAAGCGTCAAGGTGTCTAGGACTCTGCTATACAAGCAGGAAGACGATGTCTTATCCCAAGTAGCTTACGATGTAAATATACTTAAAAAGTCAGCTGACATACTAACCAGAAGATCCAGTCTCAAGGCAGTAATTTCCTTGCTTAATCCTTTACATAGTGAGTTATCCTCAAAAGTATAACTCTTCCGACCCTTGGGGTGGATGGCTGACTAGCCACCACTGCCTCTCAGGAATGGACACTGAAGAGCATATAAAATATCATCAAAATTCTGGCTACATCAAATGTACAGGGAAAACATGCTGAAGTCAATACAGATCACTGTTCACATCTGAACTTACTAGTGTTATGTCAGTGCTATACAAGGAAAACAGAATAATCTCCACAGACCTACGCTGACAGTCTTTCTAATAAAACGCTAAAAATGATGCCATCTGAGAATCACAGAATCACAGATTGGAAGGGACCTCAAGGATCATCTGGTCCAACCTTTCTTGGCAAAAGCACAGTCTAGACAAGATGGCTCAGGACCCTGCACAGCTGAATCTTAAAAGCATCCAGTGTTGGGGAATCCACCACTTCCCTGGGGAGATTATTCCAATGGCTGATAATTCTGATTGTGAAAATTTTTTCTCTTGTGTCCAATCGGAATCTCCCCAGGAATAACTTGTACCCATTACCCCTCTTCTTTTCCATGTGACTCCTTGTAAAAGGAGTCTCCATCTTCTTTGTAGCCACACTTTAAATACTGGAACATGGTGATAAGGTCTCCCCTAAGCCTTCTTTTCTCAAGCCTGAACAAACCCAATTGTCTAAGCCTTTCCTCATATGACAGGTTTCCCAGTCCTTTGATCATCTTGGTGGCCCTCCTCTGGACCCTCTCCAGCCTGTCCACATCTTTTTTGCATAGTGGGGACCAAAACTGAACACATTATTCCAGGTATGGCCTGACAAGTGCTGAGTAGAGTGGGATAATGACTTTCTCTCTGCTGGTGATGTCCTCGTTGATGCTTTGCTGCAGCAGCATGCTGTTCACTCATATTGAGCTTGTTGTCCACCAGGACCCCTGAGTCCCTTCCCACAGAGCTGATCCCCAGCCAGGTAGAGCCTGTGCTGCACTCCTGGATTATGTTTTCCCAGGTGCAAGACCTTACACTTGTCCTTGTTGAACTTCATAAGGTTCTTGTTAGCCCACTCTTACAGTCTTCCTGCAGGGTGGCTCTCCCTTCTGAAGCATCCACTGCCTCACTGCTTTGTGATAGCCCCCAGGAGGATTCGTTCCTTAACTTTCCTAGGGACTGAAGTAAGACTGATGGGCCTATGGTTTCCTGGATCCTCCTTTAAGCCCTTCCTGTAGATGAGGATGACGTTAGCTTTCTTCAAGTATGGGATATCCCTGATTTCCACAACTTCTCAAAGAATATGGAGAGTGGCCTTGCAATGACGTCAGCCAGCTCTCTTAACCCCCTCTGTCCAGGTTCCAGCTTGCAGTGTCATTTGTGCCCACATGACAGTAGCAATCAATAGTAGTCTGTGTTGTGGCACCCTCTCAGCGACATCTTGGACCTTAGCTCCCGGCAGGCAGCATACCTCTCATGACTCCCTGTCAGGCCAGCAGACGGGTGCCTCAGTGCCCTTTAACAGCGACTCACCCACTACGAGCGCTCATCATGTGTTTTTATGATATCCACTATGTGCTACTAGTACAGTAATTATTAACATGTTATCCTAATTTAATTTTTGATAGTATGACATTACAAGCTGCGGAAATGGCTTTTAAATAGTTTTGAAAAACATTATAAAGAAATACAGTGTTATGAAAAGCAGAAAGTGAATTTGGGTCTGCTTTCTGACTTCACATCTAACCATCTAAATTTCTCCTACTGAAACATTATTAAAAACATGACAATTACAGGCGATCTCAAACTGCAGTACCATCTGGTACACATGCACAGTTTATGTCTGCTGCACAGGCCTGTTGAAAACCCTAGTTCAGCGTTTTAAACCGGGTATTTTTTCAGAAAACAGAGTGAAAAATCTATTTAACAAAGCAGAGTGTAGCTCTCAGAGAAAGAAATTGAAAAAAAAAACAAACCAGAAAAAGACTGCAAGCCTAAGGATTCAATATTTCTATAGCCTTAGCTATAGCTTTAAAATCATCATTAATAAAATAATCACAAATTAGTTACGAAAGAGAAAGAAAAAACAGATTTTCCACTAACGTTTTGCATTTCAAGTGACAAATGCTAAAGAACTAGTTCATGAAAGTCAACTGCAATGAACTGAAGGAATTTATTATAGCGAAATGTTAGGAGGTTATTTGTTTGGGGGCTTTTTCCACCTCTGCTTAGATAAGTTTCCTCAGGAACCTGAATCCCAAATCATGGAATGTATTTGCAGAGAAGAGATCCAGCCCTAACTGGGCTAATAACTGCATTAAAGTGTATTGGGGTAATCAGACAGTCTGAAAGGAGAGGATAGGAAACATTTTTAAAAGGTAATACAGAAGGAAAACTGCCTTTTAGAGTTTGAGGGAAGTGCATTACGCACCTGGACGTCACTGCATCTCTAACAGAATGGGATCAAGCTTCTGATCACAGAGTATAAGCCATCTTTAGTTCTCTGACTGATTAGTTATAATGACATCACCTAGGGAACTAAACTAATGGTTAGACAGGAGTTAGAAGACTAAAATAGAAACAAAATGATGAATAGGAAACAAATTAAAGGGAAGACATCTCTCATTGTGCTGCTTAGGGAAATACCTGGCTGAAGAATAGAGTTCTACAAGAGTACTAGAAATACGTTCATTAATTGTTCTTATGGAACATGAAATGTCAATGAGGTAATGTCAATACATTCCTTCTACACAAGATAACAGGCGGGCTTAGGGGGACAAAATAATAATAGTGAGGTGAAATGTAATACTGAAAATGTATGAAGTCGTGCAGCCCATAGGGAATAAAGAATAATTTATGCTACAACCTGAGAGTTCAGGCACAGGATATTGGTTGATCTGAGAATGATACTGACGTGATATGACTTTAGAAAAAGATGAATGTGTTCCTGAACGTCTCAGGCTAATAAAACTTTATTTTTACCACAAATACTTAGCAATGTGAGGGCAGACATTAACTGAAACGCCACACAAAATTCTGGAATAATTTCAACTGAAATAAGTACAGCAGAAGGCCAGGACAATAATCACGGAAAAGCAGTTTGTCCTCAACCAATGACATTAAAATAGCCTCCTGCTAGGAACGAATACTCACTTGAGGACAAACATGCACACAATACTTAGAGCAGTGAATCCAGCCCACACAATAAGACCATGCAGTTTTCTTTCCCATGTGCAATCATGACTGCAAAAGCAGTAGGAAAGTCAGTTACCAACACATCCACATTTCCAGTCACAGTCTTCACTAGACCTCACTATACTGGCAAAAGCTATTGCTTATAGACTTTGACCCCTCTAAACACTGTAGTTCTAGCAAATACTTCATTCGGTAGTTTGCAGCAATTTTAACACATTATATATGCTGACCTGGATATGGGAATTTCAAAGTAGTGTATTCATTTGGATCAATTTAATAAGATGCTGTTGGAAAAAAACAAGTAGAAAGGGAAAGACCAGTTGACAATGAATTGGTCTTCCAAAAACCATTTGTGAATTATTAATGAGCAAACAAATATTAGCACCAAGGTTTTTAAGCCTTGTCACCATTGCCCATGAACTCCCTCTTTTCCCCACCTTTCTTCACCACTCACAAGCACTTTCATACACTCAAGATGATAATAAAACAAATACTGGAGTTTCAGAAGAGCATGATCCTTCTTAAGGAGAGTGGAATATAGGGGATGAGACAACACTCTCTGAAGAAGAAAGTCTTGTCGTAAGAAGAGATGATTACCAAGATATGGTGGGGCTCTACACAGCACACTGCACACAAACCATCTGGTGTTCTCAAACTCTTTTCCACTAAGTATCTGATTCTCAACACTAACATCAACTCTTGTTTTAAAAGGCTTTCAGATCACTGTAAGACCGAGTCATTGGCTACTAAAGGAATGAAAGATATGTACGAAAATCAGCATGTAACAGCAGCTGATATATCAACATGACCTACTATAGTCCAGGGCTCACCCTGCAAACAAGGCAACAACAAAATTCTGTCCCAGTATATGCAATGTTAGCAATCTTTGCATTTCTGAGGATTCACTCCGCAGTCAGTTACTTCAGATAAACACAATCTGTCCTTCTCAGGTATGGTATTTCAGAGGCAATGTATCTCAAAAGGAATCACAATTCTTTGGCCTAAATTCAAACCATCAGATGCTTCAAACCATCATATGCATGATTTATTCCTGATCTCAGAGTGTTCACATCCCCACCTTGCATGAGCCTATGAGTATTTGGAATGTTACAAAGTACTGCTCAAAAATCAAACTGAAAAGCAAACAAAACTGAATTCCATGAATTGCATGCTTAGGTCTAAAAAAATGTCTTCTGTTTGAACTTCTAATAGCTTGATTGTAATTCCAACTAACTTATTTAAAAAAAGACTTCTCAATTTCCTTCTTCTAGCATATATATGGCATGTAAAAAAACTCTAAGCTCTTAAACTGATTTATTTTTCTCCAATTTAATATGTTCCATATGGACACATTGATAATTGTACTGTAAAGACCAAAAATCATCAGAAACTTTTGAAAATGCATTCTAGAGATGCACAGCCTGTTGAAATACTTTTAGTTTTCAATCCTCTAATTAAAAGATAAAAAAATAACTGCCAGAGAATATTAATAGATACTTGACAAGAATTATGTCAGTATTTCAACTTCGTCTTTGGCTAGTGTCCATTTTTTTGGAAAATTTGTAGCGTGGCTACACAATGCTAGCTACATACCTTTACCATCATTATTTTCTTGACGCTGAGGCTAGATCATATCAGGAGAACTGTTTCACAGTACCTTTATAATTAAGCACTCCTCAGCCGTCCTCTCGGTGTGGATTGCTACTGCTGGTTAATCTTCAGGGGTGGGGATCTGGGGAGGCAAATTTATGAAGGAGAAAACTAGGTTACTTATCAGTAACTGGAATTCTCTGAATATATTGCCTCCACAGATCCACACTAACCCTCCCTCCTTTTGTCAGAATTAACTCACGATTCACAAAAGTGGGACAAAAATGAAGGGACTGGGCACTGTGATGCTAGAAAACCCTGTTTAAAAGAATAACCTCATGAGTCCATTGAGGCAAATGACCCACTTGGATACTTGCTCTAAACAACTCTAGGATTCACATACAACATGACTTGATGAAAATGGATTTGCAGCAGTTGCAGCTCAAAGGTGGAATAACTGAAAAATGATCAAGCTTCCATAAACCTTCTAGCAGCACATTGTACTGTTTTGTTTTGTTTTTTTCATAGGTCATGTGAAAGACTTATCTGCTTCTATCACATTAGATATATTGTAAATGTTACTAAAACCAATACATTGTTGGAATCTTCAGAGATCCCTGGCAAAGACTTCTAGCGAGAAGATAGATAATATTTATTTGGCATGAGTGGTTCATGATCATTCCACCCTCTTCAGGGAGCACCTCCACCATCTTCCTCATGTGTACTTAGAGTTAATATTTCTATTCTACTTCAAATATGTAGCATTAAATTTTTAAGAAACATATTTCATGCCCAATTTTCTGTGGCTATATTTCACTAACTAAGGTGTAATATATAATAGCTATTCCCTTTCGCATCATTGCAAAAGGATAATAAAGCATCCTTTTTCTGCCAGGTCTACAAAATTATTAAAAAAATCAAGATGTGCTCTCATTGCATTAAGGGAGACTACCTGGACTGTCTTTGTTTTTATAATTTTTTTCCCATCGAATTTGTGGCTAAATCAAGGTAACAATGGGAGATAATTATTACTAAAATAGAAAAGTGTTACCTGATTTATATTTTACTTTACTATTTCCAGGAATTTTACATTGTCTGAAGAGTACATTTTGCATTATTGGTGTGTGTGATTATTTGTCCTACCTCAGTTTGACATCAAAATAAACATAAAATATGTTTAAATGGACAAAATTAAAACTGAAGGAGTTCTAAAGTGTTAAACACATATCCCTGGGTATGTAACTATTTACAGGAATAAAGCAATGAAATGTTCAAATTTTGTCTAGGAAGAGTTAGGAAAACCCATCCCAAATGCTAACTCTTGAATGATAAACACACAGAAAAAAGTAGTTGAGATGTATTCTCCCATTGTAGTTCCTGCAAAGTTTTTCTTTCCCATCATCACTCCGTACACTTTTTCAGAGCTTTAACCACTCCTATTTATAGACAGCCCATAGATGCATCTACCTAACTTTTCCCAAACCTTCCAATCCTGCCTTTGAACGCCTACACAACTAAACCAAGTCCCACTCCGTCAAACCCAAATTCCATGTCAGCATTCCACTCCACTCCATCAGCTATAAAGGGAGGTGGTCTGACTCACCAGAATATTGAAGTCCACACTGCATATGTCTTCTAGTATAGAGTGAATGACAGTACCTCCTTTTAACTCCATGGTAGAATACATTTTCTTCTAATTTAAGGAAAAGATATCAACACTCTTCCAAAAACATTTCTGTATCTCTATAAATGTGTTTGGGGGAAAGGGGTGGTTTTATGTCCAGAGAACTGTGCAAACACATAATATGCCAAGATTTCTAATTTTTGAATAGTGACTTCGTGGTTTGCTTTCACAGGCAAAAGAGACTACAACACGAAGTGGATGAAGATGCACTATGATGTGCAGGGAAAACAACTCTTCTCAGCCTTCTACAATTGCATCTCCCCATAATCAGTCTGGAATTAAAGAAATTGCATGACAGTTACATCTTGTAACTGCAAAGGTAAGCCTTCTAAATGAAGCAAACAATTTTTAAATTTGACAGCAATGCTCTGATGTCGCTCAAGATTTGAAAGGTTAAAAAATACTAAAGCCATACATGCTCACAGTTATACCCTGAGCAGTACTTCACATTCAGTTCATTTGGGGTAAAAAGCTATAGAGTAAGTTGCAGAAGAGATTTTAAAGGCTTTTTCTTTTTCATGGATATAATACAGGGAATAGACAAAGCCAGATAAATAGAATCAAATACAAGCCCTCACTGCAGACTCCCACCGAAGAATGATTTAGTGTCCAGCAGCAACAACCAGATTTTAAATCCTGTACTACTGCAATCACCACAGGCATTATTTCAATGTGCCCGTTAGTCTTCTTTGGAGCAACAGGAGTTGTGCCTCACAAAGAGCTGATCACTGGTCTTGTTTCATTCCACTAAGTTCTCCCTACAAAAGCAAAGGCCTCGACACTCAAAACACAATAGGAATTGCTGCACCTTACAAGTAACAATTTTTTGCTTATTTACTTTTTTCTATTTGTTTCTTGTTCTTGTATCATCTTATATCATCTTACTTCCCCCCCCCCCATCCTCCCCGGTAATGCATTTAATGATTTTCCTACTGTTTTCAGTTTTGTTCTTGGTATTTTGCAGCGGTTCTTCCTATATCCTGGATTATACTTTTTTCCTTTTATCCTTTTGTAGTACTATTTCAGTTTCTATATGCTCCTGGTCAGTATGATCATTCTTTCTCCCTCATCGTTTGTGGTTCCATCTCTACTCACTGGAACTTTCTTCCCCTATCTATGTGTGCTCACTCTTTGCTCAGTGGCAGGTTTTTTCCTCTCTTCTCTTACAACTGTGGTCTGCTTCTGCTTTTTTAATTTTATTTTACTTTACAGCATGTATGCTTTCACTGCATGTTGTTACAGCATGTTTTGCATTCACTGCAAAAACAGGAAGAAGGATAAAGGACAAAGTAAACTTACTTCTATTAAAATCATATTCTAAAAATGTTATGAATTGCTTCTTTCTTCCTTCTCATTCTGTAGTTGGCTTGAGTCAAGTTGGCTTGAAACTAAATTACAATAAAGCACCAAACAAGTTTCATGATAACGTACTTAGAAAATTATTTCTAATAAACCTGTTGTAGTGATTTCTGGCTACAGGAATGTAAATGAAGATAATAATGAGGAACAATTTACAGCTTTACTCTATGTCCTTGGCTGAAATAGACTGAAGTATAATGAATCTTCAACAGAGATGTTAGATAAATTAGCAAGAAAGGAAACTTTATTGGAAAGAGATTAGTAGACTTAGGATATGATGACTTCAAGTGGTAATGGGGGGGTATGTGGGCCTCCTTCACTGAGGCACTTTAAATCTGACTCAGTTGAGCAGCTTAGACCAGCAAGAAACGAGTGGGTGCAGTATAAAGATAGTGATGTTCCCAAAAGTCCACATGAGTCTACATAGCCTAAAGATAATAGACATTTTCATGTTCTTAGAGAGCCAAGATGCACCTAAATCAGTTTGGACGTGAAAGTACATAGGATCTCAAAACAGAGAACTAACACAGTATGTTTTCAGCATATTTTACCTAAAAATCCTTTTTTTTCGGTGCTCACACTCAGTTGTCCAGAGCCTTGCAAGTGAGAGAGATTACTTGACAGAAAAAGTCTATTTCTGTCATTTTGACTGATAACCACCAAGTGATGAAGACTTCCAAGCTGTTATTTTTCTTCACTTCTTTAGAAAATAAAGGCTCCCCCCTTTCTGAATGACTGGGGAGATTTTAAGCAATCTACAATTTAAGTTATTTAACTGAAAAAAAGATGACAGATAAATGATACTATTAAGTTTGCTCCAGACAGTTTGCTACTGCAAAATGAAAATAATTTTAAGCAAATCTGGCAAGTGAAAAATTCCCTAGAATGGATAGGTTCTTAAGCACTATTTAATCAGAAATACTCCAAGCAAGAGCAGAGACTTTCTGGGATGTGGTACATGTACGTGTGCAATGTGGTAATCTAGGACAAAAGAAATGATCCTTTGGAGTGCTGAGTCTCCTGGGCACCAAACTGGAGGAAAGGACTGCATGCATAGGCAGAGATGATGAAATTTGCGGAATCTGTCCATCTTCTTGTTTGTGTCCAACTCCCCAATCAATTTAACAACAATAAAAAAAAGGAAAATCAAATTACAAGGTTAAAAGTAGAACTTAACATTTCTAATTTTGTTCTTTGGAAGAACTAAGTAAGGCACGTATGCGACAGCTTGGATGCAATCTACAGAAAATGGTCTGTGCCACTAATACAATTTGTAATCAAAGGTATTATTTCTGTATTACCATAATAATATTACTGTTTGCCAAATATTTACTTGTTATTAAGATGTCCTGTCCTGTACGTTATGGAAATAAAAAAAGCACATTTCCCCAGAAAAAAAAAAAGTTTAAAAAGCCAGGACAAACCCTCTTACTCCTTAAGCAGAATACCAATCCAATCCTAAAACTCTTTAGTTTGTAGCAACTAAGAGTTTTATTTTCACCATTTCTATTGGGGACCCAGTAGAAATTGGTTTCTAAACCAATGAAGAAATATTGGTTTAGAAAGTGTCTGAGAATGGGTGGACTGAAATCAAAAGAAGAGGAACGGAGTAATACCTTAGTTGTAAAAGCCTCAGAGGCTACAATGAAGCTGCATAACTACAATAAAATCACAATGAGAGTTTAAACCCACTCCTCGGCTGGGCTGTTGGCCAGAGTGGTGCATCCTGCAGCTAGATTAGTACTCCACAGGTGTCTTATTGGGCGATTCCAGCAACCAACCTAACCTTGCGTTATATTTCATCTGTAAACATTGAATTCTTAAGGAAACACACAGAAAATACATTTTTGCTGCTTCACTGGTATACACAAAGTTCTTGCAAGGCACAGTGATTTTCCTTGGGGAAGAAATAAATGTTAAAGCCTGCATAAATCCTAACTAAAGTATTTTTTATATATCTAATATAAATGTAAGAATATGTTACAGAAATAAAATTATATATGGATATGTTTGTATATGTACAAACACACCCCATGCCCCCTTCCTCCCCCCACAGCATAGCATTTTCAAACATTTATCCTCAAACCCTAAGTTTTGAGGGGAAAAAAGCTAAATTTAAAATAGGATGTCTAGCAATACGAGTTTTTGAAGTTTAGATTCTCTCAAACTCTTTACATACACAGAGGAAAATTAAATGTGGAAGACTTATCAGACTTCTCAAAGTCTGAATAAATATTAAGTCCCAAATTATTACCTCTTCTACCTAACTGTTAATTTTTACCTGAAGTCAGACATTTTATGTTTGCGTCCAAACACGTTTTAAGCAAGCAAACAAGCAATGTGAGAAATCAGGAACCTATCCTTTAAAGATGAACAACTATAAAGCACATGCATATGAACACAACATATAATCAACATTATGAATGGAAAAACCAGCATACCAGCATTTTCACATACAGCTGGATATAAAAGGTACAAGCCACTGTATTTTTGCATACTCACTAGTTTTGCACTGACAAATGCGGCAACCATTTTGGTCCAGTTTGAAGCTATAGATACAGTCTTTTTCAGTCAAAGTGCAGTTCACTAAAATCTCACAGGTGGGTGGACCTATTGTGATGTATGTTGGTTCTGAAGGTAAGAAAAAAATAAATACATTTGAGATTACTTGAGTATTTTAACTAAGTTCACAAAAAGGCATATGGAATGCAATAGTGAAGAGAATAATTTTTAATTAATTGTGCTTCTGATTAATGAATATTCTTGGTACTTCTAAAACAATTCAAGACAGACTTTGTTTTGAAGTGATGTACGCTCATCACAAACAGTATGAAGCTGCATAAAATTTTTAAAATATTGAAACACGAAAAAAATACGACATTTTTTTGTTCACTATGAAATCAGCTTTCCTGCATATGCAGTTTAAAAACTAATGTAAAAATACTTATTTTGCCCACTTTCCTCCACAAGTATTTCATCAAAACTTCATGCAGATTTTTTAACTTTAGAAACCGAACAAAGCTTTCTCCAAAGCTCGGTTAATTGATACTACCAAGCTGCAAATCAAAGCATGTGACTCAGTAGACCAAATCACTCCGTGTGAATAAGACCACTTCTGCTGAAATTTAAAGCAGAAAAGACTCTGAATACCAGAGGGAAATGTAAGATAGACTGCGTGTGAAAGATCTCTGGAAACCATTTAATATGTCTATTCATCGAAAACATCACTTCCTACAACATACTTTGTAGTACCAGATCAGGCTTTTTGAGGATGTTACTGACAATTATTAGATATTTATGAACAGTATAAGACTTACTTTTGGAAACCATGTTAGAGTATGAAATTTGTTTTAATGCATATGGTAGACAGAAATATTAACTTGCTTTAGTATACAAAGTTGTTAGAATAAAACAATATCCAAAGACTTATGAAAATAACAAGGAACCTCAACACTGCCATCACAAAACAGGAAACAGAAGGAATGAAACGCCTATCTTTTCCTGAATGATTTTTGCTCTTTGAGACTAGTTTGGTCTATCTTGTGTTTTTCATAGAACTCAAGCACTTAAGAACCAACAGATTTATAGTTATGAGCGTTATTAACACTATACTAAGCATTCAGGAAACACAAATTGGATGACTTTTAAAGAACTGTGAGCTTTCTTTTCACTTTTTCCTGTTTCTCCATCTCAAGAAATGAAGACTTAAAGGAAATTACATATTTAAAAAAAAATCAATATACATATTGATAAATTGTCAAAATACGGAGAAACGGTATACTACCCATCACGGCAATAAACCATAATATGTTTTACACAGTCTGCACATTTTAATGGACTGGAGGTGGCCATATCTTGCCATATCTCATCCTCAAACCAAGTACATTGAAAGGCAAATTTTGCCATCCTTACTTAAAGGCAGCTAGTCTTTACTCTTAGACTGCGGGCAAAATACTACTCAACATTAAGTTGTTAGAAGTATACACTGTTAACCAAAATACAAATTTTTGTGCCTATTGGCTCCATGTCCAGCAGGCAGCTTTTGCACCCATGCCTTCCAGTCAAGTGAAAATTATCCTATTACGAGAATGAGCTTTTCTGCTTTCATTGTCTTTCACAGTTTTCAGCTTTCATAGCTTCTCCTCAGCCCTACTCTTCCCTTCACAACAGTTTATACAGTGGATGAACATTTTTAATCCTTTTTAAATCAGGTCAGCTAAGTACAGAGTTTGGAGGGAAAAAATGGATGAAATGCACTACAGTGAAGTTAGAAGACTTCAAACTTAACTCAGAGGTCACGGTTCAGATTCCTTACTTTGCTGAAAGTTTCAAAGTAACGTTCAAATTCTGTTGCTTATGTAATTTTTGTAGGAAAAGCAGCTACACGACTTTGTAAGTATATAAACCTCCACCACTAGCTTTGTTCAAATACAAGCTGGAAATGTGTATAATGGCATCCATGTTTCTGCAGACCACTCAAATCTCTTCTAATTTAAATTAAAGCTTTTTCAGATTTTTTTTTTTCTGAGAGTTTAATATAGTGTACTATGTTCAAGGTCAAAGGAGAGATTTTATAAATTTCTGTGAATTCTTCATTTCACAGCTCTGAATTTGCACGTGTAGCATGGAAGAGTAACCATCATGATCAATGTATTTTAGAATCCATGGATTCCCAAACTAGACTTTTAATCTCAGTGAACTCTTCGTATTTGTTTTCAAGTTCATTCAGTAAACTACCTGGCTAAATCATATTCAAATCTAATATTTAACATTTGCAACTTGAACAAATCATTAGTTTAGGAATCAAGAACATACTTATATATACCAATAATATGATATATTCCAGAAACTCCATTAATCCCATCTGTTTAGGACTCAGAATATATAAACTAGTTTTGCAAACAAATGGATTTTTAGCATCTGGTGCCTATTCCGAAAACAACCTTTCCTACCTCACTCCATTCTCTAACCAAAATACCCTAAGCAAGCTACATTCAGGTTACTGGTCACCCAGCCCAAACCTACACTAATACTTATACCCTACACTAATGCTTATAATGCCACAGTTATGCTTATACTCACTGGTAGTTAAAACCGCTACAAATCATACGAATCATTAATGCTACCCAAAGCAAAGTTCAGAGACAGTAACATGAGCTCGAGAACTGAAGACTGTAGCTTTACCATCTGACTGCAGAACGGTTAGGTAAAATACGTAGTTAAAAAACCCACAAAAACTCACTGAAAGCTGAAATGCAGGTTAGTATTCATCAATCCACTTAGATGTAAACCCAGCCTAGAGAGAAACAGGATTGTGTTACACCCCCCCATCACTAAAGTTCACCCCTCAAGATAACTTTTTTTTAATTGCAGGAATAATTTGATATCTAGAAAAAAAACCAGTGGATATTTGTTATGTATTTTTCATGGTGCCTTTTCAAACCTATACTTCTGTGTTTTGATGCTATTGTGTCTTGGACACACCGACACAATTTTTTTCCCCATTGATACATTCAGTAATGTGGTATTTCTTACAAGAGACAAAATTAAACTGTCATTATACTAATTTGAAAGGTTTTTGTTAGTCCTCTATTCATTGTGTTTTATTACTCTGTTACCTCCCGCTTTTGTGTCTGCTCTCAGCATCCTCAGTGTTTCCAGACAAGGTTACAAATCTGTTTTTTCTCCCTCCTGTCCCTAAAGGTAAACCCTGAGATACAGTAATTTTATATGCATGCCTGCTTCTCAATGAGCTGCAAGTAGAGGACAAAAGAAATAATTTAATTCCCTACCCCCACATGTGCAAAAATGCAGCCAGAAAAAAAAATAAAAAAAATAAATCAGCCCTTTTCACTTCACTAGACAAGACTCAACAAATAGAGACAGCTCTGCTCTGCCAGGCTTCTGGCTATTTGAATGTGTGGTTCTGTGATTCTGTGAATAGGCAAGCAGTAGCTAAGCTTGAAAAAGCATGTACCACCGCATGATCTGAGCTAGGCTTTCACCGCTGCTCTTAGTAGAAATGGCAGAAGAAAAATCCAGTGCACAAATGCACAGACAATGGGTGGGAAAAAACGGGTGCTGTTTCTGCCTGTGTGCTTTACCAACAATAAAACTATACCGTAAAAAGAAAGAGAGGAAAAAAAAAAGAGAGAAGAGGATTGAAGAGAGTCTGGATGAAAACAATGGATTTTTTTGATAGAGCACAGATTTTGCTATGTGAAGTGCTTCTATATAAGGTTAAATGCAGGTTTCTACTAGAACATTTTGCTTCCATATATTCTCTCTGAACCTGATACTTTCTATGCTGAATTACAGTGCAGATGATTACTAATTTGCCTGCTACTTAATCGTTGAATTAAGTTTTTTTTTCATACTGCCATATACTTAAGAACAACTTCAAAAATTTTAAAATCTACAGTGGATATTTTAGCCACTGATGGTCTGTCAATCTGACTGGTCCACTGAAAAATGCTATGGTATGTGATCAAAACCATGAATCTCATTCATTCCAGCTTGAAACCAACCGTGCATTTATGGGGAAAGAAGGGAAGACGGCGATATTCAAGCAATGCCTGTTGCTGGCTTTGTCCTTACAGAACCTCCATTAGCAGTACGAACAACAAAAATTGGGTGTCACAAAAAAAAAAAGTTGTCAAGGTGGAATAAGACCATATTTTCACTGGCATTTTTCTACCCAAGATACTTTTGTAATATGAACAAAACTTTCCACTTCTCCTGTGAGGGATGTGACAAAGCTTGTATTACAAAGAGCAGACATTTTCTTCTGTTAAAGAAGTGAAATACTATAGGTATATAAACACACAAACCCAGGATAGTCGGTCTGGTCTAGTACTGTGCCTCATATACAGATCTTGTTATACTCGGATGAATTTGAGGTCTTAAGATAATGCTCAGCTGAAGTATTCAGAAACGGAGAGAAACTAACGCACCCAAGTTTCACCGAGACCAGTTCTTAGGATTAGAATTTTTTAATACACACTATTTGATCAATTAAAGTTATCCACAAAGAGAGAAAGAAAACTAAAATTCACCATTGATTGTTGAGACCCTGGAAAACAAAACAAATCAAAACAAAAAAAAACCTGAGTCAATTTATTGCAATCTTGTTGACTTCTACTGTTTATCTCAAAGTTAAAAATGAACCGTTCACTGACGATTTCATTTTTCCTTCTAACTTTGGGGATTTCATTTAGATAATGCTTTAGTTAATTTTAAAGAGAACTAAAAAAAAAATAATAAAAATCTTCCCTAAGGCTAGTACCAGAATGAGAAGTTATACCCATCTTCCTACCATACCCTTAGTTGTTCAAAATCTGAACTCCAGCCAATGCAACCACGTGTATTATGAGAGCACCAAGCATTCATTTTTGGTTTGCATGAAGGACAAGAGGGACCTTTATTAGCAGAAGCAGAGCCTGCAGGTGCAGGGAAGCTATGCTTCCCCTCTATTTAGTACTTGAGAGCCCACAGCTGGAGTAGTGTCCAGCTTTGGTCTCCTCAGTAGAAGAGAGACACTAACACAGCACAGGCCACCAAGCTGGTCAGGGGCTGAGCAGGTGGCATATGAAGACAGGCTGAGGCCAGGGCTTATTCAGCCTGTAGAAAGAAGGCTAAGGGAGCATCCTACTGCTGGCTTCCACTACCTAACTGGAGGGTACAAGGCCTGGCTCATCCTTGAGGTACTCCAGGCTAGGATGAGAGGCAACGAACACAAGCATGAACACAGGAAATTATAACTCGATGTAAGTTGCTTTGTTCTTCCTTTTAAACCACATGGGTGGTAAAACTACAACAGAGCTCTAGAGAGGTTATGAGATCTCCATCCTTCAAAAAATACTCAAAACTTAATTGAGACAAGGTCCTGAGATCCTGCTGTCACCGGACCTACTTTGAGCAGGAGGTAGGACTAGAAAATCTCTAGTGGTCCTTTCCAACTTGCATGACTCCATGAATTTCACCATCACACAAAGTCAGGACATTTCCAGTAAAAGCAGCAATACCCCTAAATCAGGGAACTGAAATCCAACCATAAACATCTCAGTTTCTGATGATTTTGCCAAGTACCAATTACCTTCCTTCTGCAATAAAAGTACGTTTGCCTAATACCACCTCTCTGAAATCTACTTAATGACTTAAAGAGTAGCTTTTTATACAAGAAGCAAAATTTCTTCCAGGCAGTTATAACAGCAATTCTCTCTGAAGCGCTATTTAGTGACAGTCACGACCACCTTTAATTGATCCCCACAATTCACTATTTAGTGACAGTCACAACCACATTTAATTCAACTCCCCTTGATTCGCAAGGGGAAATCATGCCTGACTAAGCTGATAGCCTTCTATGATGCCATGACTGGATGGATAGATGAGGGGAGGGCAGTAGATGTGGTCTACCTTGACTTCAGCAAGGCTTTCGACACGGTCTCCTCATAGGGAAGCTTAGGAAGAACGAACAGTGGGGTGGATGGAAAACTGATTGAAAGACAGAGCTCAGAGGGCTGTGATTAGGGGCACAGAGTCTAGTTGGAAGTCAGTAACAAGTGATGTTCCCCAGGGGTCAGTACTGGGTCCATTCCTCTTCAATATATTAATCAATGACCTGGATGAAGGGACAGAGTGCACCCTCAGCAAGTTTGATGATGATACAAAACTGGGAGGGGTGGCTGACACACCAGAAGGCTGTGCTGCCATACAGAGAGACCTGGACAGGCTGGAGAGTTGGGCAGGGAGGAACCTTATGAAATTCAACAAGGCCAAGGATAGGGTGCTGCACCTGGGGAGGAATAACCCCATGCACCAGTACAGGTTGGGGGCTGACCTGCTGGAGAGCAGCTCGGTGGAAAGAGACCTGGGAGTCCTGGTGGACAACAGGATGACCATGAGCCAGCAATGTGCCCTCATGGCCAAGAAGGCCAATGGCATCCTGGGGTGCACCAAGAAGAATGTAGTGTGGCAAGCAGATCTGCCCTGGTGAGGCCGCACCTGGAGTACCGTGTCCAGTTCTGGGCTCCGCGGTTCAAGGAGGACAGGGAACTGCTGGAGATGGTGCAGCAAAGGTCTACAAAGATGATTAGGGGACTGGAGCACCTCTCTTATGAAGAAAGGTTGAGGGACTTGGGTCTTTTCAGTCTGGAAAAAAGACGACTGAGGGGGGACCTTATCAACACTTATAAATACTTAAAGGGTGGGTGTCAGGAGGATGGGTCCAGGCTCTTTTCAGTGGTGCCCAGTGACAGGACAAGAGGTAATGGGCACAAACGAGAACATAGCAAGTTCGACCTCTATATGAGAAAAAAATTCTTTACTTTGAGGGTGCCAGAGCACTGGAACAGACTCAAACTGCCCAGAGAGGTGGTGGAATCTCCATCTCTGGAGACATTCAAACCCCATCTGGACGCGTTCCTGTGCAACCTGCTCTAGGTGACCCTGCTCTTGCAGGGGAGTTGGACTAGATCACCTCCAGAGGTCCTCTCCAAACCCTACCATTCTGTGATTCTGTGTAATCAGTCTCAATTTTTGTCCTCCTTTAAGTTAATGTTACCCATGCTTCACCTCTTAGCAAGCTATTTTTATTATTATTATATAAAAACACTTAAAACAAGCTCTTTGCTTTCTTTCATTTGGAATGCAATATTTTCACTCAAAACAGCGAATTTCAACATGGTTTTCACCAGTTCCACTAAGACTGCAAACTATGTCACAAGTACCTATCTTTTACAAGGAATTTAGGAGCACAGGCCCTAAAAATTCATTGCCAAGCAAACAATTTTTACATTAAATAGACAATAAAAAAGTATGTCCCTGGAACCCAACAAAATACTATTTTGTATTTTATTTGTAAACACGTGACCTTTTCAAACACACAAAACTAACTACTATGCAGCACAATGAAGCCACCAGGTCTAAAAATATCCTAAACTTAAATACGAAGACTATGTAGTCATAACTGTAGAATGAGAAGTGCTTCACTGCTCAGTGCTACAACTCCCCAACCTCCTCTTTCATATTCCCATCTTGTTAATGTGAACAAGTCTATAGTTTAACTAAAGACAGTCAGATAAAATAGATTAATTCCTTGTGCATATTATTTAAAAGGCTGGAACATGGAAACACATCTTCAGTGTATAGCACAGGGAAACTTTATATTCACCTATGAGCACCACTATGTATGTTCTTCCTACTTTTAGACCAACAGTATTGATCACAAAACCCCTGCTTTTCCACATAAATGGGAAAACAAATAAAATAATTGCAAATTCTGCCCATTGATATTTCCAATACTTTTAAAAAATAATTAACTGTAGGGGGTTTTTTTGTTTTGTTGAGTGTTGGTTTTGACTCCTTTTCTCTTCCTCCTCCAGAAGAGGTTTTCATTTCATGCTCCTGATGAGATGTTGGGCTTTCTAGAATCCTTTTCTGTTGAGCTTATTCTTTGTGCATGGCTAACGCTTTCTCCAAATATCCCAAGACCAATCGCTGCAGAATCTAAATGTACTGACATTTTATATGAGTTGTTCTCTCTGGGATTAAAAAACATTGTAAATTAAATGTGTAAATTTCAGAGTTATTTTTTTGGATTTGTGGCTGAGCACAATATGACATTTGTCGCGCCTCCTGAAAAAAAAACCATGTTCTACACATGGAGAAAGACCTCTAACATCAATAATAAAGAACACACCTGCGTTTGGGGAAAGTAAAATAGCTCCCTCTTCCGTAGTATTTTATAACACAAACTACCTCTAAAAGGATTAAGACATTCTGATCCTACGAAACCAGCACCAACTGACTGAAAGAAATACAGCATCAGTGCATTCAAGCATTTACTATAAAAATTAAGGAAAAAAACGTGAACAGTAGTCTAACTTTTAACCTAATGCTTTACGTGATAAGAGGCTAAAAACTGGTCCTGAAGGGTGTGCTGCTCAACAGCCTTTCATTCGAGTCTGCATACTTGCTTGGATTTTGTCTGCTGTCCAAAAAAGTTAACTGCAGCCTACTAAGCAGCAGCATGTGTGTTTACTTAAGCTTCCTGTAAAAACATTCATATCATTCCAAGAGTGACTAAATGTTTTCCATCCTCATAGTTTGCATTCCAGCCTTCCCCGCCCCTCTAGTCCATTACATGAAAAATATCAGTCTCAAGTCCCGGGTAAGAGAATTTCCTTCCTGGGTTTGAAATATCTTATGCCTTGGAGGAATTTTTTTCCCAGCATTTAGCTATTTGTGTTAACTATCAGTGTCTAATAATTCAGGATCACATAACTATTTATAAAATGTATGCAAGGATTTCAGATGTGATAATTTTCCAATGTCACAAATAACTCTGAAAATATATTCACTAATACTTCCAAACACATAGTTCAATTTGGCATGCTTTTGTTTCAAATTTTATTCATACTATAAACCTGAAACTACTTAAATATGCATTTTTCCTCGAAAGTAACTATTACAATCCAAGACTATTTTTATTATTGCAAAGTGAAGATGTTTCCTATGAACCAAAGCTGCACGGGGGTTTTTCTTTTTTGCACTGATGCAATCAAAATATTCACAAACTTTCCACTCCCAAGATGCAAAGTTAAAAACTTTTGTCTGCTGTAATCAATTCTTCCAGTTCCTGGTTTAACGGGTATGAATACCCTTCAAATATATTTTAATGCTGATGAGACTTTTTTGACAATTTTAGGTGGAATGACACTAAGAAAAACACCTTTATTAAAGCAGAATCAAGTTAGCCTGTCTACCAAGCAATGTCCAAACAGATAAGAAGGCCATTCAGTTATTGTTACTAGGTGAAGATACAGCAAACAGTAAATTAGCGTGCATCTGAGGCAAATCTATGAATGCTATAGGCACTGAAAAGAATTAATTAGAGGATCCATGAGGCTCTCTGTAAGTGAGACATCCTTAGTTGCATTGATATATACTCATTAGCATTCTTTGGTTATTTATCCTTTCAGTAGTTTTCCATTGAACTTAATGATCAATCAATCATTGAAAACTAGGAAAAGGTTATTTTATACTAGTATAGTCTTCCTCACTTTCTTAAACTGAGAGACTTTCACTGGCAGTAGATTTCATTATACCCTGGACTGTGTGGTTCATCGGCCTCAGCTGCCTTGTCTAAAACTCCCATACTAAATCATGATCTGGCAAACGTAAGCCCAATTCTCTACAGCACGGCGTTTGCATCCCTTAATTGACTTTGATGAAAAGGCTGGTTGAGAACTGCAGCGCTGATGCCGAACAATGACTTATACTTCACGCTCTAAGGAGATCTCTGGGCCCAAACCCTGCGCCGGTGAACACTGCTCACTACCACTGACTTCATCCTGAATGAATCAAATTTCTTTTCACTGGACTCTGCCGCCTGTTTTTACTTAATGAAGTGCTGGACACGCTAAAGGAAGTGAACTGAATTACATCTCAGCTAGAGTTTGGAGCCCTTTATTGATGAAAATGTTAATTTCTTTTTGTAAAGATAAAGTGTTAGCCATAATGACAGCAAAGTAATGCGGGCCTTATTCATGAAAATCCTCCGAGGGGATTTTGTTTTAACACTTAATTTCTCATTCACAGCTTATGCTGGCACCCTACCCCCTGTACCTGAGGGCTCTCACGCAGAAGGACGTACTGTGAGATAACCAATTACTGTGTATCAGCCGACTGGGTTGCAGCTTTCCCTGTGAATAGACTGAGCCTCTGGGAGATGCAAGGGAACAGAAGCAACCATAGACTTTCCTAGAGGGGCATCAGTGCTAGTGCTGAGCACTTGTATTTATTATCTTCTTAAAAAATAAATTAAAAAAACAGGTATTTTCATACTATCCTATCCAATATTTACTTGCTGTGAATACCACTATTATTCCACTTTGCAGATGGCTGTCCACAGATGCAGATGGCCTGAGGGAAACATGGTTATTTCTATCACTGTAGCTTGTTTGGTGTTATTGATATGCTATTATATACATTGATACTAAATAATTATTTTAAGCTCCAGCATCCACAATTTTTTGGGGGTAAAAGTCATTAAAAAAAGAATTGTTACTCAAACCACACCCATTTTATTTATAAAATAAACAATTATTAGCCCAACGGAGAAGGAGGCAGCTCTGTAAGCAGCAGTACCAACAGCAGCCTGATTGCCAATGGATCTGGTTGCCTCCAATGGGGCAGGTACACGGACCAGCTCCCGTGAAGAACCTCCAAGCCTAAATGTGAGTGCACACCAAAATTTTGCAGTCCCTTACGGTACTTGAAAATCACTTTCTCCCCTCCACCTAGCTGCCTGTTTTCATTAAATCTGCAGAAATAGGTTCTCTTTGAGACTTCCTCATGCTGCAAGAAGCCATCGGCTCTAAAACTGTGGGGAAAGCAGAGAGGGCCAGTGTGATTACCTAAGCCTTGGCTCTTAACGAAGACAGTCTATAAAACAAAGAAACAAAAACCAGACTAAATAGATAATAGATTAAACAAAGGCAAATCCCAAAGGACCAATATAATTACAGCAGCTATAGAAGCTATATAGAAGCATCCATCAGAATCTTAAAAGTAATTATTTGTGTTTGATCCACAAAACATGATAGGCCTGCTTTTCCCAGCTCTCCCCAGTGAAAGGAGGTCCTGTCTTGAAAAGCTGAAGACTAAAGTGCTTGAGTTTGGGGGCAGGCTGATGAAGGAAGATATTCCCCTCCACACTACGCTGTCTCAGTGTTCCTCTGTCTCTAGCCTCACGCCTCATCAGTGGCCTTTGCTTTCTGCCTCCCTCCCAAATCAGACAGACTCACCTTGAATTAGCCAGCTCCCTGCTCACACTTTGGGCTTTTATCTATACACTCCTTGCACCAGCACAATCCACAGCCATTGCTGCATCAGAAAAGTGGCAAGAAGTGACTGGGGTGGACATACTGTAACAACAGGTCATGCCAAAAGGGCTTTGATCACTTTGATGTTTACTTAAAGATACCAGCAGCTATATATTGGTGAGCCACAGCCATCACTTGCATAAACACCGAAAGCTACACAGGAATTACTTCTACTGCTTTCAGATATGTATGCAATTTGCTGAGTGAATCTCCTTTTGCTGAGGCTGAAAACACAAACTGCGATGCCCTGAATGCATCAAAAAGACAATCTTGGTCACAACATGTCACAGGAGGAATTTTGTTTTCCTAACCACGTTCCGCTTTCCTCTAAAACACATCTTCCCTCTTGCAATTCATTTCCATTCTCTCTTGTCCTATCTTTTTCTTTGCAACAGCCTTTTAGGTACTTGAAGACTGATACCTTCTCATTCCAACTTCATAATTTTCTCTTTAAGCTAAACCGACCCTATTTATTCAGTCTGTCTTCCTAGGACATGTTTTGCAAATTTTGAACTGTGTTCATAGCTCTCCTCCTTACTCTTTCCAACTTGCCTCCAGCTTTTTCAGATGGACAATGTCCAGAAAAGGACTAAGGGCCTACTATGTCAGCTAGGGACATAACCATCCACAGGAAAGAGAGCAAAAAGGATTACTTCAGATATTGCAAACTGTACTCTTGATCGTAAACTGCAGTGTGGTGTTTGCCTCCTCAAGGCTCTGATAATCCACATTCAACTTTTTCTTTGCCCTTAATCACCAGACTTCTCCCAGAGAACAGCTATTCAATAATTACCCTGGTTCAGGACGCACAAAGAATCTCCTCCAAGCACAGTGCACTGTATTTTTCCCTTGTTGAATTTGGTCAACCTTTTTCTGCAAGCACTCAGCTTTAAAACAAATATATGAAGTCATACTCTGTTCTCCAAGATACTGGCTGGCCTTTTCAGCTTTGTTGTCTGTACAGAAAATAAATTTAGCTTCGATCTGAGCTACTGAAAACATCAGAGCCAGACCCAATACAGCTACTAGTGGATACCAACTACAACGCAACTAAAGAAAGGCTGCCCACAGATTTGAAGAGTAGATCCATATACAAACCCATCATATACACCCATACACACTCCTGCCCTCCACACACCTACTCCATGTTCCTGCCCCTTCCTCCCCACCAACCTCCCTCAGGAGCTCCAGGGTAAAGCACCTCGAGCACCTCACTCACCCTCTCCCTTCCACCAGCAGCATCAGTAGACAAGATGCAAGTTTGAGAGGGGTGAGGGCAATTGAGTAAGTTACACTCTTCTCCAACTCCAGCAAACCCCAGAAAAGCATTCAGAAAATTATACATTTCAAACCAATTTGTCTGCCTGATCAACACTGGAACGTGCATCCTGGGGGCTACAAACACACATACAGGATATATGCTATGGATATGTATAGCAGTGTGTAAAGAAGCTTTAAAAAGGGTTTAGTGTGGAAAACTGCTACAGATCAGTTGCGTACGATAACATTAGATAACACAACTGCTACTCCTTACTCCTTGATCTCTAGCTTAGAAAGCTGTGAATATACTTCTGTATATTTTCAGTCTCTACAATGCTTGCACTCCAGTTTTCTTCCTGTTGTACTAAGAACACCAGGATTTTCTTCGTGGGGGAGTGGGAATGTTCTGGTCTGGTCTGAATTTGTGTTCAAAGGCTGAACACATTTGTCTGCTGGTATTTCAAGAACCTGTGCTCACAGATTTTCTACTACACTATATTTGATTCTCTGACTGCAAAGTTTTTTGAAAATGTAATCCAAGAACAATTTTATCCTTATGTAGCTGCAGGAATGTAAACTTATCTACGGGAACAGCTATTTCCTTTCATTGAAATTTATTATAAAGCGGCCAGGAAACAACTGAATTGGCAGGATTGTTGGTGCAGCAGCATTTAGATTGAAGACAGAGCAGGGAAAGTCAGAAGTGACTGCTACTAACCATTTACCCTGGATGAGCCGCAGCCAGGCCAGATCCACAGGCAGTTTTGATTAGAATTTGACCATCAGTCTCATGTCTCACAAACCACTCTTATCCTTCAACACTCAAAATAAATGATAGAAACATCTTTGACTAAATATTTTGTTTCACATACTAAAGAGCTAATATCTGACAAACAAAGTAAATTCACAGAATTTAAGCTGGCCACGGCAAGCTGGATCTTTTTTTTTTTTTTTTTACAGGTAAACAGAAGTCTGATGAGAAATAAATGCATACTTAAAAAATAGTGAAAAGCATATAAAGTCTCTGCCTTATTATTCTTGATCCAATGCCTATTTTTAAATGGAAATATGGGCTTGGATTGGTCCATCAGCAACTAAATTGACAAAAATAATAAAAAGTTTTCAGACTTCACTCTTCTTCCTGCTTTAGAGTTGATGCATAATTAAGATTCTAGAAGAAAAATAATCATTTCGTACATTCTGCAGTAGTCCCCCCCATAAAAGTGAAGTAGTTAATGCAAAAAGTAAGAGTTATAGCTTAATTCAGAAATGTAACATACAAGTCATGTAAAAGCAGAAAAGTAAAGTACAATCATGATGTATAATACAACTTCAGAATTACTATACACCGTCATTTTAAACTGACTTACAAAAAGAACATGATTTCACTCTGGTATATTCTCTATGGATTGAACATTTTACAGCATGAGTTGAGATGTGAGTGAGAACTGGAAGCTATTCACAAGAAAAGTATAAAATGAGGTGTTTACCCTTACAATTGCTAGTAAACTACTATCTCAAAATCACATACTAAGTTTACATTAGTTTTGCCCGTTTATTGAACATACCACTAAGTTACACTGCTTTCTCCCTTGAATCCCTTTCTTGAATAACTTGCATAGTAGAAAACATCATACTATATAATGTCAGTGATCCCAGAACTTAGCCCACACTAGATATGGATTTTCGTTTTTCTGTGATGAACACTAGGAGATAAGAGACGCAGAAGGATGGGAAAAAAGGAGAACAGACTGGAGAGCACAGGACAGCGGGTTTAAGCTGTTAGTGCAACCTTAGTAACGTTTGAGCTTCCATTCAGTCGACACTTCTCCTCATAGGCTAAACTGCAAAATTAATGTTAAGCTACAGATCAGGAGATTTAATGGGGCAGTATGCAGAAAAGCATCATATAGGTGACGCTGAAGGCTTTTAATTCCTCTTAGGAAAAACTGTACCTGGAGTATATTTTATTGCTTGTAAACCTTCACTAAACATACTGCACTTTTTTTTCATTAGTAACATGAAAATCAAGGGATTGATTTGTCAGCCAACTTTCCAGCCAGGACTTTCTTCTCCCCTGATCCCACCACCCCTGCAGGTCAATGACGACGCAGTGAATAACGGGAGCAGAATCTCATCAACAGAAATGACCCTTGGGGAAAACGAGTAAGAAGCTGATTAAAAATGAGAAGGAGCAGTGACCTGTGCAATGCAGCCTACCTGGTTAAGAGAACAGAGATGTCAGCTGGCTGGACAATAACAGAAACAAAACAGCATTTCAGATAAGACCACGTTATCATTAAAAATATAAAATCAAATTCAGGACAGTAAGATTTGCAGAGAAAGCAATGTTTTTAAGGCCTGTGTTCCCCTGGCATACTTACTACCCCAGTTCAGTTCTACCACAAGGAAAAAACCAGAGAACAACGTAGCCCCTTGGCTAATGGGTTAGCAAGCAATAGCTGTAGTTCAAAGAAAGTAGACCGTACTTTTTTCTACCCATGCATCAAACTCCAACTAGAAACACTATTAATCTCAGATTTAAGTCTCAAGACACATGATGCTATCTGACCTTGGAGGTAGGCCATGAGTCTATGGTTAATGCACAAGTCCCTGCTGCCATCAGCTTAAACATTTACTTTTTTCAAAAATAAGTTAAAAATAAACAGTATGCAGACAGCCAGCATCTAACATTATTATTTTTTTGTAATGTTCTGGGATTTTGTTAATGCAAGCTTTCAAAGAAATATTTTAACAGATCCAGAAAGACACAAAAGTCTCTGCAATTAATAAATTTCCAATCTGGTATTGATGTCTAATATAGGTAAATACTTTTATGCAGTTTGCTAACCACAAGGCTTAACAGCCTTCAGCTTGTTTGATGCCCTAAAACATAACTTCAAGAAGCTTGCTGGTACTCTTGATTTGTTAATTTCTCGGTGATTTTTTGATTTATTATTATTGCAAGAGAAGTTGTTAAGCCTCAGATGCTGAAGCAATTTTTCATAAAGTCATCCAATGCTGCTTCTTGCAAACTATATTTTTTGTATCTTGGGTTCTAGCATCTGAGCTCACTACTGTATTTTAACTGACCAGATTTTTGATCCTTGAAATATTCCCAAATCTAAATTCCTGAAATTAAATAGTTTGGCATTACAGAGTATAATCATCCGTTTTCTTTGGTTTTGTTTGATGTGGGGGAGGGAAGGGAAGAAAGAAGAGAGAATTCAAGTGTGTTTTCAGGTATCCTCTGACCACTGGTACCTGGGCATGCTCAAATCCCCTCCTAGCATGAACTAAAACTACTTCGACTTATTGTTGGCTCCATCATTTACATAATTTCATTACCCCTTGATTGTTTTCTTGGCTGGATGTGTTATCAAAGAAACACCAAGTCATATGTGATGCTTTTAAGCTTAAAATTTAGGAAGTTGTCCAAAATACTACTCGGCTATTACTCTCCTCCAGATGATACACTCAAAACCAGATGACTACAATTAAGTGCACATCATACAACAGCTAACATGACAAAGTAACAAGTCAGAATATTTTCGGAGAAAATAATTAAGATGACACAAGAATCTCATTTAAATATTGATTCCACACTGCTATTATGTCAGTCTCAGTCTTGATCTGTTTGACAATTTGTATCGCAAGTATAATTTAATCCCCTCCTACTCTCCCAACATCAAGAAAAACAACTTTTATGGACTTTAGCAGCTGATAGCTACTTCAGCTTCTAAGAGTATAAATATGTTATAGCACAGAATTACCTAACCTAGTCCAGATGAGCTAACTTGCATCCTGAAAGCACTGTAGAAGCATTAATGTGGTACATTAATGAAGGACCAGCTTGGCTATGTTGCGACCTTTAGTAATGAATGATGGAAGCCAACTCTCTATCCTGTGTTTGCTTCCCACAGTTCATCATAATTATCTCAGTCTGATATAGATAAGTATTTAATCCAATTATCTCTCATCAGTCTTCTCCAACCTAAAACAGGAAAACATAGACATTTGTCTACCTTTCTCACATTGGGGAAAAAACCCTCAACATATTGAAAATACTTCCATCAACCTCTTTCTCCCTGTACTACCTTCCCAAGCTTGCTCACACACGCACTAAATAATGAGGGGTGTCAGCACATACTCAGCGATATCCATCGTGGGGGGGTCACTGGGGTTTAAATGCAGTTAACCTGCTTTTGCATCGTAAAATTAATCCAGTGCAAGTAACAATTCACTACAATTCACCGGCAGCTTTTATATGTTATCAGATACCTTCTTCATTCCTTGTGATGAGAATTTTGGAACGAAAGAGCACCTGTAAGAAATCTTTATGCTCCTTTGATTTACCCTAAAAAGCAAGTATCCCAGTGAACTTGGACGGATACTGCAACTCAAGAAGGGCCCCCAAGACACATGCACTTACACAACATTCTTTTCATTCTATGAAGATGGAACAGGAAATATGTAAGTGGTAGCTCACTGAGCACCCACAAGCGTTTGT
The DNA here is from genome assembly GCA_013396915.1 of Stercorarius parasiticus. Taxonomy (NCBI): domain Eukaryota; kingdom Metazoa; phylum Chordata; class Aves; order Charadriiformes; family Stercorariidae; genus Stercorarius; species Stercorarius parasiticus. The sequence goes on from VWZL01000807.1 coordinate 313,105, forward strand.
ACACTGTGAAGACAGCTCTGAAGACAGGTAAAGATCATCCATTTCTAAACTTAGCAATCTGATATTTTTCATGATGAACAACTACTCCATAAAAAGCAACTCTGAAGATACATACATTTTTTATATATATACATATGTATGTGTGTATATAAATATGTATCATTTTTTTAAAAACTTTTTCAAAAAATGTATCAGTTTGCAAGCCTTCACATTTCCATTGCCAGGCTGAACAAGCATTTACCCTATAGTTAAGTTAGAATTTCAGTCAGTTATACAAGATATATGTATTTCTACACGGTAATGAAAAATGCCTTTTAAACTCTAAAAATTAATCTATCTCCCATAATTCTTTGTAAGTTTCACTGAAATCATGTTTTATTCATACAATATTTTTTTCCAATATCAAGCTATATTGCACAAAGATTTTTAGTTGTAACTATATGAAACTGATTAATAAGAAACTAGGATTAATCCAATTATCAAATAATACCAGCCAATGAACATCTTGATCTTCTAACTTCTATTAATAAGCTTTAAGCATAACCAAGAGTAGAATTTAACAATGCTGATCCTATATGATCTCTTTTGGGCAAAAAGAGTATCGGGCATACAGGTGTGGCTAAACCATGCTTCCCCCCCCAACTAGTTTATTCAGTCACAGCCAATGCCATAACAGCTACTTCAATCCTGCAAAATTTTCAAGTAAACCAGGACTTACCAAGTAAGAATCACAGAGTGGTTTGGGTTCGAAGGGACCTTAAAGATCATCTAGTTCCAATGCCCCTGCCCCGGGACGGGGCATCCACAACTTCTTTGGGCAACCTGTTCCAGTGCCTCACCACCCTCACAAGAAAGAATTTCTTCCTAATAGCTAATCCAAATCTCCCCTCTTTCAGTTTAAAACCGTTACCCCTTGTCCTATCGCTACACTCCCTGATAAAGAGTCCCTCCCCGCCTCTCCTATAGTCCCTCTTTAGGTACTGGAAGGCTGCTGTAAGGTCTCCCCAGAGTCTTTTATTCTGCAGGCTGAACAACCCCAACTCTCTCAGTCTTCACAGGAGAGGTGCTCCAGCCCTCTGATCATCTTCGTGGCCCTCCTCTGGACCCATTCCAACAGGTCCATGTCATTCTTGTGCTGAGGACTCCAAAGAAGCAGACGTGACAGACTGAAGCACAATACCAGACATAGAGAGCTTACCTTCACACACGGGGCAGCACTCCCCAGGGACTTTAACAGGATTCAGACAGCTCTGCCCGCAGGCTGTCGCAACACAGTGCGGATCTCCATTGATGCACTGGCAGAAAGTACAGTCATCCTCTCGCCAGCGGTCACCATGGGCTTGGATCTGACCATTGGCATAGCAGCCAGCAGGGTTATTTACTGGATAAACTGGGTCTGAAATGAGAGGAATTGCAGGTGAAAAAAGTTTTTCTCTTCCCTTTTACACCTAAACTTTATATACAAATAAAACTGCAACGTGCTGTTTAACATTACCACAGAACGGTTAAGTGCAGCCACTATCAAACATTAAAAGAACCACATTGTGGTATACAGTGATAAAATAAGGCAGGTAACAACTTAGATATTTCAATATTGAAATTTACTGTTGAAAAAGTTAAGTCAACTTATACTGAACATTCATAAATTCAGAAATTCTTAACCTTTCAACTCAAATTTTGTATGCAACAAGCAGATCTAGAACAGAAAATATATCTGCAAATGGCTGGGTTATGGTTTTTAGCAGGCTTAATTTTTTAATTTTTTGATTTTGTTCTTCAAAACAAAATGGATCTTAGATCTATTGATTCAATTTTTGTACCAGACTAAGAGATTCTGAGCGGAACTGTAAACACCTCCATGAACTGCTGGAATGACTCCTGTCAGCATCACACCACTATAGATGCAACCTCTGGCATGTTTCCTGCTGGAACAAGGAGTCTGCCTTAAGCTACACCTCATCACAGTTTTGGAGATATACTAGTTTTCCTTGACAGACTATTTGTCTCAGTTTTCTATTTCATTTCAGTTGGAGCTTTTTACCCCTAAAAGCTACAAGGTCCATTTATCTGCTGGCAATTAAATTAAGACTCAGGTATTTAAGTAACAGAATTTCGGGGGATGTACTCTACATAAGATTTCTCCTCATGTTTCATGCAAATAAATAATGTGACTCTGTAAATGCTAATTCACGACTCAAAATAAAAGCAGCTTTTACCCTTCAGAAAGAACATGTTTTAATCTTAAGAAATGTGATAAGCAACGCTGATATTAATAGTAAAAATATACGCATTACATGAATGTGTGCAACTTATGGTGACTAATAAAAAAATAACTGTTAGACTCAAAAATTAAATATCTGAGAATGTACAGTAATCACATCAAGTTTTCAAAGCAAGCAATAATACAAGTTCATATTAAAACAAATTCAATATATTAAAAATACTAAATACAACTAAAAGCATTGTTTTTAGCAGGCATCAGATAGCAGGCATCATAAGCACAAGTCATTTACCCATTAATCAATTTTCAGAAAGTGTTAGGTTGAAGTATTTGGGAGAAAAGAGATGTCCTATGTAAAGAAAAAAAAAAAAGGCTCAATGAAACTTGGGAGAATATTTCTCTAAAGTTTCATCAACCCCCTTTGGAAGGAAGGCAATCGATGTTAAGTGAAGGTAAAGCCAGTAGCCATGCTGATAGCTCTTTGTCTTAAAATAAGACATTTTATCATTTTATGACAGCATCAAACTCCAAACACTTGGAGCGAAACTGCACACTACTTCTACCTCTACTTGGCATTCACTCCCATCCTGAATTCTAGTGATAGTCCCAATTTTAGCAAAATGGGTTAAGTCAACATAAAAACCAGGTGTTTGGGAAAATAAGACATTTAAAAAGTAAGATGTTTCCCAATGTCTTAACTTTGCACCTCTTATATTTTAGGATTACCTTCCACCTGTAATTAACCATTTTGACCTAGCTAAAAATCAAATCATATACAAACAAATGAAGTGAATTTTATCATTCAACTCATGTATGTGATTCTGATTGACACAGGAATATAGAGAAAGCACAGAAAAGCCATACAAGACTCGTGTTATTTGCAATAGTCTTTTATGTGAGTCAAAGCACAAAGTTCCCTTAAAAGGTCAGTAGTATTTAAAGCTACAAATTGAGCCCAGCAAATTATGTTTCCTGATGCTGAGGAATCCTACAGGACTTTGAGAAAGAATTCCTCCTGGAGCTAAGGGAAGAAGGGCTTGTGCCTGTACTACACAATACACAGAAAATTTACCATTTGCCATTTAAAAATTCTTGCAAAAAAGAAAGCACTATATTTCTTTATATTTCTATCATCAAGAAAACATTAGCAGGAAAGAATAACCACCTTGAAAACCAACCATAAAAAATCAAAGAGAAAGAACAGATTGAAAAAATGCTACCTCTTCACCAACTAGAAAAGCACGAAAGGACAGTCTGTTAACTACACATTCTGCCCATTTAAAAGACTTACCTTGTCAATTTAGGTGTCACTTAACATAACCCAAGTTATTTAGAAAGGGATCAAAGCTTTCTTTTTTCTTTTTAAATGTTTAAAGGAACCAGGAAAATAAACAACATATATCTTGCTATCCAATTATTCAGAAGTGAGAAATCAGACTTTCTTGATCATAGAGTCATAGAATAGTTTGGATTGGAAGGGACCTTTAAAGGTCATCTAGTCCAACCCCCCTGAATGAGCAGGGACATCTTCAACTACATCGGGTTGCTCAGAGCCCCATCCAACCTGACCTTGGATGTTTCCAGGGAGGAGGCACCTACCACCTATCTTGGCAACCTGTACCAGTGTTTCACCACCCTCATTGTAAAAAATTTCTTCCTTATGTCTAGTCTAAATTTACTCTCTCAGTTTAAAACCATTGCCCCTTGTCCCATCACAACACGCCCCGCTAAAAAGTTTGTCCCCATCTTTCTTATAAGCTCCCTTTAAGTACTGAAAGGCCGCAATAAGGTCTCCCTGGAGCCTCCTCTTCTCCAGGCTGAACAACCTCAACTCTCTCAGCCTGTCCTCATAGCATAGGTGCTCCAGCCCTCTGAGCATCTTTGTGGCCTCCTCTGGACCTGCTTCAACAGGTCCATGTCTTTTCTGTGCTGAGGGCCACAGAGCTGGACACAGTGCTCCAGGTGGGGTCTCACAAGAGCAGAGTAAAGGGAGAGAATCACCTCCCTTGACCTGCTGGCATGATTTAGTGCTACAAACCCTACCAAAAAAGCATGCAACAGAAAACAAGCCAATCAAACAGTGCCAGATGATTTGTTAAAGGAGCCTGTAACTTGGTAACTTGGTATCTCAGTCAGCTGAGCAGAAATTAAATAACAGCCATTACTTGAAAAAAAAAGATTGCACTTAATAAGTCATCATCCATTATATTATAGCTACTAAGGACCTATCTTAAGGAGAAATTTCGATTGCAGGCCTAATACACACCAACTCATGAAACTCAAAGTGAAACGTTAACAGGTTTTCTTGATAGCCTGATTCAAAGGTTGCAAAACCAGAAAATCAATCTTTTAACACTGTATGATGATATGGCAGAAAAATGTATTGATAAATCATAACATAGGTGAGTATTTAAATCACCAAAAAGGATGAAGGACATACCTAGAACTGTTAGTCCAATATAGAAAATCAGCATCCATGTGACATAGCTGATCTAGAGAGCCCAGCTAAAGCAGATACGTAGATACACTCTCCGTGTATCTACATACATTGTTATAAGATTTCATAATGTCAAATCTCAGAATACTTACATATGTGAAGAACAGTAATTATAGGAAAAACCAACGGATTTCACATATTTTATATAAAAGTCATCAGCTCATACAACAATTTTTTCAGGAGTGGATCTGCACTTTCTCAGGAAGGTTTTCACCACATCAGACATGTTTTCTCTAAACTTTTTCAGTCTGTCATTAAATGATAGTATAGCACTGAATCTTTCTTTTTTCTCCACTACAGCTTGAAGGCATAGGCACAACTGTACCAGGAAAGATCAGGAAGTCCAGCATCCTGGCTCCAGCTATATTCAATAATGAATGCCTAGACCAGATCTTAAACTCATGGCAAACACAGACTGGTATCTCTTCAGAATACTTAAGCCTACAGCATTTGTATTTCCACTTCTCTACATGTGAGCACCAGGTATCAACCTATCTGATATGAACTGATACACTAAAATATATAAAAATACAAATACTTTTTAAAGAATGACTTCCTAGTTCCTACCTTACCCACACTGATATTTTCTTATCCAGATTTTGGTTTTTTACATCTCTGAAGAAGCTTTCAATAGTTTGTAACATAACAAGCTGCCAAAACATTTTTCTCTACATCCCGTGCTGATTGAGAAGGTTCAACTCTTACAGCTGCCTCTCTTAGACTCATTTTTACAAGGTTTTTTACTTTCATAATTCTCTGTTTGGAATAAAGCACAACTATAGTTGATCTTTTGGCTTATTTCCTCCTGCAAGGAACTACAGGAATACTGAAACTAAGTACACTACAAAGTGCCTGAAAGTGACAGTAATAATTAGATTCCTCTCTTCTTAGGGGACTTGAGATTTCCAGCTTATTTTGCTTATTGAGAAGTCATTCCTAAGTTCACAGTTTAATACAGGGACCAGGAGCGCCTCACAGGCCATGGCCTATGTTGTGGCCATAAACTGAGGCCCACTGGGGCAAGACCCAAGCATAGAGCAGCAGCCCCATCACCCTCCACTGAAATCCTGGATGTATTCTGGCAGAAGATGCATCAAATATTTCCTAGTGTAAGCAAGACAGTCAATGTGAAATTTACCAATGAACCCTTCTTAGGAGAGCTGCAGGCTTAACAAGCAGAGGAGAAGGCTGTCAACAGGGCAAAAGAGAAGAGAAAAACACTGAAGTCTGCCTCATTTCTTTCCTGTAATTGTAGAGAAGAGACATACACATTGCTCTAGCTGAACAGAACAAGACTGGAAGAAGCAGGCTGCAAAGCAATGGAAATGTGTCTTAGGGCCACCACTGCTTCTTTGGAGAAGCCTGTCTAAATACCTGATGCAGAAATTAGAAACAGCTTCTTGTGTCCTTTGGGAAGGAGACCCCCAGAAAAGTACTACACGCTTGACCATGTCTAATGAAGTTCTGGTGCAGAAGGGAAAGGAAACCCAAACAGCTCTATATGAAAAGGGCAGAGTGTCAACGTCAGAGAAACACTGCAAAGAACAAGACAGCACACTCAGAGCAAAAATGTAGAAATAAACTGAATTAAGGAGGAATCTGGAAACTTCAGAAGAAAAAAAAATAAAGGACTTGTTTGCTCACTTGCATTGAAAAGGCAAATAAAAAAAGCTGTGGAATTTATAAGCAAACAGGATTAAAAAGATACTGTACCTTCACACACTGGGCAGCACTCTCCTTCTGGCACGTAGTACCTGTCGCAGTGTAGCTCACCACATTGGGCAGAGAAACAAATGGAGACTCCACCTTGGCATCGACAAAAACGACAAGCATCCATTCGAAACATGTCTCCATCATAATATTCCATGCTGTTAAATATGCAAGTTGGCTTCACTTCTGAAAGGAGGAGAAAAAAAATTAATTAATAATGTATTTTATAGATATTGATAAACAGGAAATAGTTAAACTCATGTTGCTACTGACAAAAACAGATATAAAAGAGACAGTTGATTTTTCTTTCATTTTTTAAACTTGAATACATTGTTTTTTTAGGAACATGGTATATTTTATTGTCTTTCAACAATGGAAAAAAAAAGCCACTATTCAAAATTACTTTCAGAGCAGTTATTTATAATTGAAAGTCTCCATTTTAAAAATTAAAATACTGAAGAATAAGGCATTGGTATGTCTTCATAGGTGTTAAATATTTCTCATTCTGCATGAGCCAGAAGCTACTTGAAATTTCATCAAATGAAGCAACAGATTTTTCTGTTTTAAGATGACAGTTTCTGATGTCTCTTAAGTGTAATCTTCATTTCTGCAGGACTCTATACAGGTGGATAAATTGCACCAAAGCTGTCCAATCCATAGCAATATGTTAAAAATAACCCCAAACAAACATATTTTGTGACTGCATGATCTGCTATGCAGAATTGAATACTTCTCAGTTCAAGCAACCTGGAGATGTATTAGTCAGCTCACATCTACACACCCCTCCTCCCCTGCCCCCCTGAAAATAACCTCAATTGTAATAAATATTTTTGTGATCATTTTAGCATTTCAAAAACACAAAATGACTATTTCTTTTATGTTTCCATCTACAGCACAGCCCTAACATATAACTAAATCCAAACTTCATGGGAAACTAGAAGTCTCTGAAAATTCCTAAGTATTTTGGGAAGGGCACTGCCTATTTACTTTGTTAACATTAAAAAAACCCAAACATGATAACTAAAGCAACGAAACAGTTTGCAGATTTAACCACCTGTTTATTATTATTATTTTTTATACTGAAGAGGTTTAGTTCCAGATTATGAAGCAGATCCACACATCATGAATACATCATAAGGTGTCCATAGGGCTTTTGACCTTGCAGTTACCCACACATAGCAACTTTCTTCCACCTCCACCACCTATTGCCAGCAGGGCATATTCTATTCAACCAGCCTAACTGGCAAACACAGAACACCCACCCCAATCCTCTTACTTTTGGGGGCTAAAAACTTTTCATCTGAGTTGCTCTTGACAATGATACAGGTTTTCTTTAAAAATCTAGAGCATTTCAGGGACTCTAGTATTTCTTTTCCCAAACGCTTATATTGAACTCCAGCCCCGAGTCAGATAATACGATTGTAAAGCATTAGAGCTGAAACTTGGAAGTATCCTGAGCAATGTTTGATTTTTATACGCCTGTTCTGTCTTCAAGGCATAATGTAGAAAGCAGCATTAAAAAAAAAAAAAAGAGTAAGAGGAGGAAATACCGCTGTGTCCAGGAAAACAGCTATGACCTCATTAGAAAGCAATTCACATAAACAAACACTTAAGAAATATTTCAAGTTTATGTAGCTCAAGCTCTTAGTTTAAAAACCTTCTCAAAAAGGAAAATATGCCAACACAATTCTAAAGGCCTTTAATCCATTTGCTTCTGACTTTACTGCTTTGATTGCAGCTTTCCAGATTTTTACCGATTTTTTTTTTCTCCCCCTCAAACAGTAGGTCTGAATTCCTGCCTAGTTAGAAGTAGAAACATCGTCTTCCATGAATTATCATTCATTTTCAAAATGTCCAAACAAGACCAAGCAAGTAACTGTAAATCCTGAAAGGAAGTGGTATGTTTTAGTCCTACAATGAAAACGACCATAGAATTTCACTATACGTGTATTTTTACCATCCAGATTCATGTGAGTGTATACATTCATACTAAACTATTGACCTAAGCCTATACATTGAGCTATGAGACAAGGGTTACTTTTGTTAGAACCATATGTAAGACTGCAGTCTTAAGACTCAGTCAAGCCAAAACAAGCACTAAACGAAGAACTCTAGCTTTAGATACTCGTAAAGTGGAAGCCTAATGAAAGACTGAGCACCACACCGTGGAACCGAAATGATGCATTTCTTCCACCATGATACGCTGGAAGATTCCCTCAGTTCTCTTTTTTTTTTTTAAAAAAAAAGTGCTAGTTTTATTGCCTTACTGATCTACATATGGCAGCCACAAAGGAGTCAAAGAACATAAAGCCAATATTAAATAAATGCATCTTTGCCTAAAGGCTGGTAACCATGAATTAATTACTCTACCAATGAGGAGAATACTACAGGTAGAATTCTCCAAGTACCAAAGCTCCTCTGCGTGACAAAGTAATTTAAATTGACTGAACTTCATAGCACAAAGCACTCAAACACATCCAAAACCCCAAATGCCTTTTCTGATGTAGACTACCACAACAAAACAGTGGCCATGAGACAGACACTCAGGCCATGGATTCGTGAACATGAATTCAGTGTCTGCCAGCCATCAGATAACCCAGTAATATGAGATTGATCCAGACCCGGCACAGACATACACCTGCCCATCTGCAAAAGGAGCCAGGACAGAGCGGACAGTAGCTAGAACAATACTGAGTTTATACCAGCTGTGGAAGGCCAGGTGATATCACACCTCTGCTTCTATATAATGTTAAGCATGACTAAGAGACGGGACTTGATTTGGCATTAATGTTCCTGCCACAGAGTTAAATGCTCTGGCACAAGTTTAGCTCTACAGATCTCACAGCCACGGCCTTTTTGTTCTGGGAGCGAGAGCCCTAAAAGTCAGTGTTGCAGTGAGCCACACAGCCTCACGCCACACAGACACAAACCATGATTATTTCTCAGGACCTTATCTCCAATCTGAACTGAGAACAGACACAATCCGTTTTATCAAATCAGTTTTCCAAGGTGTTTTACCTTACACTTTTAAATCTAATAAAATACAGTTCTATTGGCTGAGCTAGCCCAAAATAAAACTTCTGTTACTGAGATTTCTGTAATTTCCCAATACTTGTGGTTTTCTTTGATTAGAGTCACGAAACAGCTCAGAAAAACATGCACGTTTGGCACTACATCCCTTGCGAGGCAGCAATTCTGCACATGGTTATGCTGAGCGCATGAGATGCTTCAGGCATCAGCTGTCTGTAGGCAAGTTTGGGCAATTTCTTTTGTAGTATCAGAAATTCCAGTCCTCCTGAAGCGGAAGCAAGATTCAAAACAATTTTCTGTTGTTTAAAAGGATTAAAAGGTTTGTGATTCCAGCACTTTGGATGTTCCTTCAGCATACAGAAATACTTGTACCAGACTCTGGAAGGAACTGCAGCAAGTGCTGTGAACTTTCGATTAAATGAAAGGGAAGGAAACTGATAAACTTGAATCTTGAATCCGTACAAACAAAATACAGAAAAGCTTTCCGTTTTTCAAAAGCTGCGCTGATAGGGAGTTGAAAAAAAGAGAAGGATACATTTCATTTGAATTAGCCCATAACAATGTTAAAGGACAACACACTGTATGCTTTTGTTTCCTTGCAAATGTATAAAAACAAGCTAGGTAGGAAAAAAAATAAAATTTGGGTTCTTTTTCAGGTTGTACTGTTTAGTGCAGTGTATTCTCTATTAACATAATTCCAGAACAATTCTTAAAGTCCTTTGGTCCTGCATCTTCTAAAAAGGTCATCCAGAAACAGAGAAATCAGAATTAAAACAAACTTGCAACTATTATTCGTAAATCAATGCAATTATTTATGCATGTGTTTACACAGTTATTTATATGTACTTGCACAGCTTAAAGGAAAGAAACATTACTTTGTGGCACCTGCAGTCTGTAAAAGACATTAAAAGATACGTAGGATGCTGAGGAAAATCAAATTCAGCAATTCACCTTTAAAACAAAATGGAAATATTCAATTTTTTATAGTAAGGTTTCTAGCAGAGAAAGTCCATATCATCACATTAGAAACCAGTTTTATATCCAGCTGCCACAACCTGTATACAGTGCTGACTTTCCACAACAGTCCTAACATCTTCTGTCCACCTCAGCAGCAGGTCCCATTCCAGTAATCTTTAGGCAGCTTCAGAAGACAGCTCTTGTGTAGGTTGATATATGTATCTTTTTTACACACAGTAGACAAGACTGCAAGGTGTTCCCCATAGAGGCAGAAGACTCATTTCCAAGTCACCGTATCGGGTGGAGGCTGCATCATGGAAAAGAGCAGGGAAAGATCGCCCAGTAGAATCAGCTCTACCTGATACATCCCTGGCTTAATCTTTTCTTTAAAGCCACCATATATATGGATATATGACATACCATCAGTTCCACAGAATCTATCTAGCATCTTGCTTTTCATTAACTGATATGAATGAAAGAAGTGAGTTAGACTTTGTCCTTACGTTATTTAAAACTCAGTTTCTACTACCTGTTCATCAACCCCCCCACTCATAGTGAGCCACTGCAAAAGCTTTGAGTTTGGTTTCACATCCAGCTGTGGTCCTGACAATTGCTACCCCTCCTCTTTTATGTATTTACATTTTATTTATTTCTATTTTACTTATAGGAATTTTGGGCTGACTGGCCTTCAGTTTTCTGCATTTTCCTTTTCCCTCCTGTTTTAAATGTAACCGGTAATGACTTCTATTGTTTCAGATACATTTCCCAATTTGAGGATCTAAAACTTTTGACTTGGTTTGGCAGACTGACCTGTTTTTTCACCGTACCAGACCAAATTCTCATGGTGCTGTTGCTGGTGATTAGCCATGATTTTCAAATACTGTTCAAACATTCTGACTGAAAGTAAAACCAAGCAAACCCAAAAACCAAAGCCCAACCCCACAACCATAAATCTCTCTACCTTTTTGGCATCAGATTACCTTCCTTTAACATTAATCTTCTTTTTATTACTTAGCAAACAGTTTGTTATCTTTCGCTGCTCGCAAGCTGCATTTTGCATCTTGTTACTTATAAGCAGGTGTCTATTTAAAGTCCACCACAAAATTCTGCGGTTTTGGATGCCCAGAGAAAAATATGCAGTAATGTGTAATTAGGATCAGGACTATGTTCAGTTCTCTGCTCTGGGACAGATTCTGTTACCTTGGGCAAATCCTTATTTCTTAAGAGCACACGGAAAATAAGTTTAATGAAAGTGCAATATAAATCTGTCAGGATTGCTGCAACAAATAATGGGAACTCCACGCTAATTAGGCAGTGTCTGTGGTGGGGTGTTTCATTTGGACTCCGTTCTTCCTCCTTTAGTGAAGATTTTCCCCACCAAATCTCTTTAGTACTCACTGATGCTCCCTTTAGAAACAGGTGGTTCTTTTTTTTTGCTTTAGAAATAGTGATATCACCTTTATCCTTTTCCACACCATAAGCTTAATAATGGAACTGCAATTGCTGTGAGGAGTAAGTACATCAATAGGTGACACGAAGTGTGATTAAAGAGGGATTTTAATCTCTCCTACAATGCAGTACCACTGCACAGAGATGCAAGCGTGAAGAAAGCCAGGAGGCACAGAGAAAAGAGAAATGCCCCCTTTATGTCAGTGGTATCTTCTCAAATGAGGAAAAAAAAAATACAGAAGCAGTTATACACCACAGGTTACGTGGCATGTCAAGTGAATGAGCTTGATGATTTAGGGGATCACTTACAGACCACCATGTGATAATCAGTACAGCCTGAAACAACACTATAAAAAGAGTCACAGTCTTAAGTCCCAGGGGAAGTTGTTATCCTTTCTCTCTGGATCAACGCCAGTTATTTTCATGCATGCATCAGGTGGTCCCATTTTCAATAGATAGGGCAATGAAAGCCCACACCTCACCTCGGGGGGAAAAGGATGTGAAGCGGGGCTCCAGAGCCACTCCTGGCAAGGCTGGAGGCTCAAATCACAGCTCATACGTGGCTGTGGCAGCAAGCAGCCTGGACCCCTTGACCTTGGACCACATGGACACACTCACAAGGACCACTCTCATACATGCCATTTACCATTTTTCATAAAGCAATCAGAGACCCTTTTAAAGTAGCGATTGTATTCAAGTAAACTTACTGAGAAGTGGAAGCTTTGTCTGACAGAAGGAAGCAGCTGCAGGATGCCTTGTAATTGCTCTCTCAAATTTGTGAGGCCCAGCTCACAGTCTGTATGTGCTTTAGTGCAACTCACATTCAAGAGACTCATGCATCAATACCTCATTAGAAAACAGGCAAGTTTGGATACCCTCCTGCTTCCAAACACTTCCATTCTTGCTGCACGTGCAGCTTTCAGTCTCTTTAGATTCACTTCTTGATGCTTGTAATTTCATGCTGAATCAATTCTTTTTCCTGACAAGCTCTCCCATGGGAAAAGGCAGCACACCAGGATTAGTAGACAAAGATCCTGGTGAGTAATATATTTTGGGTGGATCAGAAGAAGCCTTGAATTAACTTCTGAAAAATGCAGGATTTTGGGAATCTCTTGCTCAATTTTCCCCAAATTTGTATCATATACTATCTAGTATTCTCTAGATGGAAATCAGATTTCAGATAAGTGCAAGTAGGGAAAGTTCACGGCAATTGGAATAATGTACCTTTAAACAAAGCAACATACACTCTCACTGAAAGGTGCACTCTGTTACAATGCACCGGAACCACACAACAGGCAAAACCTTGTTTTCATATATTAAGATGAAATTATTTGCTATAGATTTCCCATGTTACCTTATTTTCTCTGTATCTACCTCACATTTCAGGAACAAGCACATTTAACTATGGATGTAGCTCTTACCTGAAAACTTCATTACTGAACACCAGTATACTAATCTCTGAATTCCCATATGCAACAAGCAGTGTTACAGAATGATTTTATTTACAAAGATGCTTTCCTTCAAAATGAAGGAATCAATATGTGGCTTAAAATTGACATTTTGAATTGACTGACCTTTGTGACAAGAACCACAATCTAACAACGGTAATACTTGTGCATTAATTGTATTGATGAATTCTTTTAACCACAGCAGTGTTTTAAAAAGCACAATTTTATGTCTCCAGTTAGTATAACAGTTGTATGCAAAATACTCTGATCTCTGCATAGATTCATGGTGATTAAAAAGTCACACAGAACTATTAGGAGCATCAGCTCTCTGTAATAACGTTTTTTTCTCTGTCACTAATGAGAAAGTTGTTCTCAGCACTTTCTAAATCATTTCCTGTAAAAAATAAAATATTCAAAAAGAAGCTCAACCTACACAATGAGTGAACAGCCACAGACAGTAGGTACATAACAACAAACTCCAATTAAATTGAAGTGTCAGGATGTAAATGTTATTGTAGTCATAAATAATGTTTATATAATTATATAGCAAACTATGAGAAGCAGATTACACATGATGGAAACCTTAAGGACACACACAATACAAGTCTGAAGCATTAAAAGAACTATTAGTGTTTTGACTTACTGCTGTATTTATAATCAAACAGGAACAACAACTCCAGTATCTGCAAAGAGTAACTACTGCAGAAATTTCTCTCACCACAGATTAATATGCTTTTCTAAAATAGATTAACCAAAAGCTAGTTTGAGACAGTGTGTACTGGTAACAAAGATAACCACACAAAATCTACAGATATATCATAGAGCTTCTAAATCAGTTTTACATTAAATCCAGGAAAAGCGTTTGTGGAAAAATGACTGATCTGTCCCCAAAACGCTGACAAACAGTAAAGAGAATATACTGCAAAATCTCTACATGACATGTTTGCTGCCCTTATTCACTAACTACCCCCTCAATGTTGGCCAATGCTGTTGTGCAACCAGAGCAGATCTCTTTCCTACACAGCGAAGGCAGCCGCCCCATACTGCCTCTGAACACGCAGCTCTTCATCTGTCACATTAGCACATACTTGCAATAAATACTGCAGAAGGCTGGCCTGCTTTAACACTCTGCACATCATTAGTGTTACCTAAATAGAGAATTTAATTACCCCACAATACACACACCTGACTTTTTGCAGTCTACATGCATTTACTTATAATGGATGCCTTTATTTTAAGGTATCTCAGAGTACTAGTATTATTCCTGACTGCTTTTTTTTTCCCCACGCCCCATGACCCCAAATTATTTAATTTTAATATTAAATAGATGTTGTAACAGCAGGAACACTATACTAATGTGACTGTGCCCATGTCCTTTTTATCCCGTCCTCTTGCCTGTTTTCAGAGATCTTCAAAGACAGAAGTAACTAATGGAACTCATTGGTAACACTGATTACACAACTTCCCCGCTTACCATCTATAAAGCCATTAACTTGCATTTGATTAAAACACACTCTTTAAAAAGGCATCTAATCCTAATTGGAAGGGATAAAGATAAGAAATCCAGCATCTTCCTGGCAGTTTGTGCCAACAGCTAACCACCCTCACTGCTGAGAACAGCATGTCCTACATCTTAGAGATTTGGCTCTTATTACTCTGGTGGCAATTTTTTTTAATGAAGCAAAGAAATTGATCGAAGCCTATCACTGTAAGATATTTCCTCCATCTGTCACTGATATCTACTATATCTTTTCTGCACTTGTCAGTATTTCAAGACCCTTCTAAAAACCAGAACTGGATATTTTATTCAGCTATCAGTCTCACAAACAACATGCCCCCTTCCTCTTCATTTTAAACTGACAGAAATAATGGTAGGGATTATATATATATAAAAAAATAAATACTTTCTTTTTTACCAGTTTTTCATTGCACTAGACGTTTATCTATCAAGTTCTTGGCAGAATTAGTTTTCTAGGAATTTAGAGGTGTGGCTTGCAATATTTTTCCCTGATATAAGAGCCCCATAACCATCCTAAAATGCAAATCCAAAATGTAAAGCAATGCAGACTAAGTTCCATGACTATTCTGTTCTCTTTGCAAAGCTCCCAGCTTCTTGATGAAATTTTTCATAGTCTTCAGACTTATAACTTCTTCCTCTTTCCAAAGCGAAACAATAATTAATAATTGCACCTGAAGTTTCTCACTTCTAAATATACTTACAGCACTTTTCAAGTCACATCATAAAATCATAGGGTTGGAAGTGACCTCTGGAGATCATCTAGTCCAACCCCCCTGCCAGAGCAGGGTCACCTTAGAGCAGGTTGCACAGGAACGCGTCCAGGTGGGTTTTGAATGTCTCCAGAGACGGAGACTCCACCACCTCTCTGGGCAGCCTGTTCCAGTGCTCTGCCACCCTCAAAGGAAAGAAGTTCCTCCTCATGTTTAGGTGGAACTTCCTATGCTCAAGTTTGTGCCCATTACCTCTTGTCCTGTCGCTGGGCACCACTGAAAAGAGCCTGGACCCATCCTCCTGACACCCACCCACCCTTTAAGTATTTATAAGGTCCCCCCTCAGCCATCTTTCTTCCAGACTGAAGAGACCCAAATCCCTCAGCCTTTCTTCATAAGAGAGGTGCTCTAGTCCCCTAATCATCTTTGTAGACCTTTGCTGCACCATCTCCAGCAGTTCCCTGTCCTCCTTGAACCGGGGAGCCCAGAACTGGACACAGTACTCCAGGTGCGGCCTCACCAAGGCAGAGTAGAGGGGGAGGATGACCTCCCTCGACCTGCTGGCCACACTCTTCTTGATGCCCCCCAGGATGACATTGGCCTTCTTGGCCATGAGGGCACATTGCTGGCTCATGGTCATCCTGTTGTCCACCAGGACTCCCAGGTCTCTTTCCACCGAGCTGCTCTCCAGCAGGTCAGCCCCCAACCTGTGCTGGTGCATGGGGTTATTCCTCCCCATCATACAGCATTTTTTTTTAAGATCTGGTTGTAGCATTAAGTAGCATAAAGACAAATGTCCTTGTTAAAAAAAACAACATACAAGTATTTAACTTTTCTGACCCGGTTTCTCAGATTTATTTTTTTTTCAAAGAACTCAAAAAAAATTTCAGACTTGCCTGTAGTATTTTAATATTGATGTTTTACGGACATAAACGAGGAAAAAGATTATCTCACCCTACAAACCTTGATTTTCCTCCAACCTGGCCTTTCTGCTTCCCTCTCTCTCAGCTTCCCTTCAAAAACTCCTATTTTTCTTCCAATTTACTCTGCCTTCACAGGCTACTAAGGTGCAGATTAGGAATGGGAAAGCCTGACAGGAAAAAAAAAAAATCCTGACCCAAATGCAGGTTGAACCTTTGGAGCGAGTTACAGTCAGCAATAAGGCAATGATGCACAGGGCAACAGTGCTAAGACAGTCCAAATTCACTGTTAAGTATAAAAAATGAATATAACTCCTCCTTGGAAACAGGAGTATGAAAATGATTAAGGACAATTTAATGACAAGTGATCAATTTAAATGGCTCCATCTAACACCTGATATGAAATATACTCCGACAATTTTGATAGCGGTACCCACAAATAACTTGCAGACTGAAGAGAAACAGGAATGTCAGCAAGGTGGTTTGTACCTTTGAGACCGTTCCATGTCAGCAAAGACACTGTATCAGAAATTGCCTTTGTATTTCTTGCTCGAAGTACTAAAATAAATACTGAATCAAACATTGCATTGAGGTGTGCCACATAGTTAAATCAAATTCAGAAACAACACTTTAACAGAATGACATGAATATGAAACAAAGGAAGATGAATATCACTTTAGTAAAACAGGCAGTATATAAAGAAAAATTAGGTAATTTGCATTTAATTCTACAGTATTTTCAATCTTGAAATCTCTTCAATCTTTCAATAGTGAAAGAATTAATCTGAAAGATAAAGAATCTGTGATTCTTCCTGATGCAAATTCTTTTATTCATTTTTATATATAATGTCCCATTATATGCACTATTTTTGAGACTTTTAAATACTACCACATGTAAATATCACAAACATTCTCCTGGGGGCACGCCTGTCTCTCTATGTATGTTTATGTGAAGAATGTAAAATAAAAGCTGTTTCAAACATATGATGCATGCACCACTAAACAAGATCAAATATTGCTGAATAAATATTAATTAGTAAATACTGCACCAACATGTAACTTTTTACGCTCAGAAATTATCTAAGCGTGCAAACCTTCAAGAGTATTTTCCCCCTTTTATCTACCAATAGTCAAATATCTCTCTTCCCAACTCACCATATATATAGCATAGAGCAATCTTGAGATATAGTCACTTGCATAACACATTGAAGGTTTTTAAACATTTTCTTAACATTTACATCAGGAAACAAAGAATGCGAATCAGTCTCTTCTTACACTGACTTAAAATTTCCAAAGGTTGTACATTCCTGTTAAAAATTACTTTGCAAATGTTTCTTAAAGCAAACCCCATAGTCTAAACAGCATGCTTGTGTTTACAGTACTGCAACAAGCAGTTGCAGTGCTAAGCAAAAACGTCACTTCTAAAAGGATTCTAGCATTTGCTACTGGCAAAGGAGTACCTGAAACACAGTGAGGGAGTCTTGCTAAATTCCATGGGTCATGGGAAAAGTGCTTTAGAAATTAAAGAAACATGACAGCTTACAAATGACACAGTTTCCCACTTAAGTATCTTCATCAGAACTTCCAGTTCCCTCTTATTGAAAGAACCTCTAGAAAATGATTTCTCTTAGATCTTCACAACATGGTAAAAACAACCAAACGCCTCGCATCTCCCACAGACAGATAAAATCCTCCTCTCTGGGTGCAAGAGAAATCATCACGTACCATTGACACATTCAAAGACATCACAGCACTTGCCAGGTGTTCCATCTCCACGCGAGACTATCTGGGGAACCGAGCCTGCCTCGCACATGGGGAAACCACATAAACCAGAGAGACACTCGCATCTGAAACCAAAAAACAGTAAGGAAAACCCCATAAATAAATGAAACCATGTATAATGGAAAGAATAAGCAAGAAGAAAATGGAAAGCTAGTGCACAAGATCCAGTATTAGCATATTCATATCTTAGAATCATCTTTTATTAACCCAACAACCAAGACAGCTTATAAACCTGAAGTTGTTTGGGTTTTTTATGCTTAAAAAGCAAGAAGTTTGGTTCTCATCTACCATGCATGTCTTCTTAATTGCCCAAAAGACATTTCATCTCAGACCAGCATTCAACAAATGAGGAAGAGCCCCCTCTCAGACAGGTTTTTAACATCTCTCCCTTCAACCTCATCAGTATTATATAACATTGTTGCATTCTCCACCATAAGGTATTACTCAAAAGTAAGTTTGCAAGAAGGAATACAAGTCAAGTCACAGAATCTCACAGAACTTTTATTGTACTATCTGAAAGGGATTCTTAAAATATTAGCAGTGTATTCCTATAAAGGGATAAACAAATACTTGAAAAAACAGTATTAATTATATCACATTTCATAAATAATGTTAAATATGTCAAGATAAAATGAAGCTATTTATGTGCACATACATACTACAGTATAGTGACAGTTTTAAAACAGGCATTTCAAGGAATTGTTTTATAATATTATGCTTACCATAACAGTAAAGGATAATGAACTAAACCAAGAAAAAAGTTAGAGAACAGAAACCAAAGTTTTATTTAGCATACCTTAGCTTTTGACATTTTCTTCTCAACTTATTCATAAATACAAAAAAAAAAGAGGGAATCTAATTATTTTCTTTACTGTATGCCCTTTGCCTTCAGAGATGTAGAAGGAATGAAAGCACTATGGCTTCTACTAGATGGGATCAAAAAACCCAAAGGATTTGGGATAGCAGCTTCTCCTTAAGATGACTCTAAGTAATCTGACAGAATTCTGTACTAATATCTTACCTCTTGCTTCCCCAATAAAAGTAAGACACTTACTCGGGGTGGGGTTNGGATGGGACAATTAGCACTGTCAGGTTCAAGGAATCTATATCTTAACCCACCTAGCAGACATTGCTTTAGAAGATGCTTTTCTCTTGTGAGAAGAATGAAACACAGAAATAAGTGCCTACATTTAGTAAAGAAGGAAGAAAAAAAGTATTTTAAAACATNACGTAATCTGACATAATCTGACATAATCTGAAAAAAACTACATAATCTGAAAGTAGTATTAAAAGCCTACATAAAAATACTGGGTTTCACTTCATCCACCCTACATTCAACATCCAGATAACCTCTCGGAAAATAGGTAGATCAAACTTCCTGAAAATTCACGTTTTTCACAGAGAATGGCACACGTGATGGAAATACGGTTGTGGACTTTGATTTTCCAAGTCTCATCCTCTGATCTTCCTAGTCTCCAACTTTCAACTTCCAAGCTGAAGTTACCACACTTAGCTTTGCAGACATGCCTGTATCTTCTCTATTCTTTGCCTCACGTTCATTATCACTGATGATTTAACTTGCAGGAGAATATTAAATGATTAGATTAATAACTTGTAATTTTCCCCTCTCATTTTCTTCCCAGTTAACTGCTTTAAATGAAAAATACAAAAAAACCCCCACCAAATAAACCACAAAACCAAGCAACAAAAAAATATGAATCACCAGATTAGATAATCTAAGATAAGACAATCTTCCAGAAAAAGGGCTGAAAAAGATGTTTAAAAGACTGGTGGGAGCCAATGTTCCTTTCAGCAGAAGACACTCCCTCCATTCAGAGTAATCAAAGCTTCACATACTCTTTCACAGTGCAAGCAAACAAAACCCCACCCTCCAAAATTTTATAAATTAACTTCCCATTTGGTTAAAAAATAATCCATGTATAGGAGAATGTCAAAGTAGCAAATGGTCTCAGATGGACTTTTAAATAGTCTGCATTCTTTTCAGCCAGCTCTGCTAGGAAAACCTTTGACCATCATCCAGGCTATTAGCATGGAAAACATTGTTTTGGAGACAGAAGTCTTTCAGGAAGAAACCCAAGGAATTCTGGTAGCCGAGCACGGCTGTCACACTGCCAAAACAACAACATCTGGAAATTCAGAATAAGTGATCCCGTTCTCAGTAAGGGAGCAAAATGAGCTCTATAGTACTAGATTTTTCTGAAGTGCCTTTTGGAGCAGAGGGACGGACAGAAGAGAAGTTGTAGTCCAACTCTGTGCTCTCGCACAGGCAGCTATCCACCTGCAGGGTGTGTATATCTTAGCTTTGGGATTGAGCACTAGGTTTGAAGGAGTTTACCAGGCCAGATTTTGATAAGCCTGTTGATAGTCTGGAGAAAAGGAGGCTTAGGGGAGATCTTCTTGCTCTCTACAACTACCTGAAAGGAGGCTGTAGAGAGGTGGGGGTCAGTCTCTTCTCCCAAGTAACAGGTGACAGGACAAGAGGAAACACCCTCAAGTTGTGCCAGGGGAGGTTTAGACTAGATATTAGGAGAAATTTTTACACTGAGAGGGTCATTAAGCATTGGAAAAGGCTGCCCAGGGAAGTGGTTGAATCACAGCACTTAAGTCAAGAAGAACATGTACTTTTAACAAGGAAGAACAGCCCTGTGACAGTACAATGTTGCCTAACAAGACGGCCCAGAAAGAGAACAAACAAGGAGAATCAAACAGTCATGCAAGAGACTTCATGGAGAACAGCCTGAAAAGGTGGGGAATGGTTGAGGGAACTGAGAATCCCAAGTAAGAAGTCAGCTGTACTGCAATTTTGAAAAATACAGAATCAATCTGATTGGTAAAACAATCTGTCTCCAGTTCTTCAGGTTAAAAAAGAAAAAAAGCAATAATAACAATATTCCTAGAAATTTCAACAACTGAGCAAGGGAAACTTCAGTATATAAAGAACCAAAACCAAGACTATGTTCATTAAGCAATGCTTTACAGGCTGAGGAAGACAACTGCTTCAGTAATATAAAAGGTCTGATTTTTAATTTCAGTTTAAGCTCTTCAAAACAGAAATAGTTTCATCGCTTGTTTCTTTTATGTTTGAGGGGGTTTTGTTTGAGTTTGTTTGTTTGGGTTTTTTTGCTTTTATATCATCATTTTCCTTTTTCCTTTATGTCACCAGAAGTGTAAAAAGGAAAAGGAAAAAAGAAGAAAAATAAATCAAACAGAATACTTGTAAATGACAATTTTTATTTAAAATCTCATTGTCTTGGTTCATTTACTTCTGTTATTAAACAGATGAAAAGAGAGAAGGGCTTGGTTAGCCTCAGAAAAGCTGTTTTGATGGTAGGATCAAAAGAGCTCTCCAGGCACAAGGCATAACGGCTAAGAAAATAGGAACAGGCACCCTGGAAAAAAGATTTAGTACCAGTGAATGGGAAGGCTGGGGCAGGGGTGTGTTGAGGAGAGGGATATTTATTTTGAGGATCAAAACAAAATTAAGTCTGAAGCACTGAGACTAGAGAAAAGCATTCCTGAAACATACATCACATTCCTGTGGAGATTTTATCGTGGCCCTTCTTTTTTTCATTGCAGGAATCTAATACAATTTGCGTTAACATTATTAGCACTTATATTACCTAAATGTAGTAGAGAAAACTCCCACAAATCTGTTAAAAATATAAACACTTAAGGATACTGTAAAATAAGGAATTTTCAAGAAGAGAACTCCCAGCATTATCAAAGCTTGATGAACTAGTGACAAGCAAAAGAGACTAAATGCAAGACCATCCCTATCATCAAGCATAGAGTATAAGAGATGAAGATACAGCAAAATGAAATATTAACATAGCGATCTCATTAAATCAGAGAAGGATTATGTCCACATTACTTACACTTGAAGCCACAATGCGAGTTAAGTAGGCAAGATGATGAGTTTTAAACTGGTCAAGCTACAGCTTCAGGAATCAACCAAATGCTACTCTTAAAAAGATAAGCTCCAGTCCTACAGGGAAAGAGACGCTGCAGGCAAAGGCAAGGCCATTGGGATGCCTCCATCCAAGAAGTTCAGCCAGAATTTCTTCACACATACAGCCTGAAGAGTTTTTGCCCACAAGTTCAAGGTCACTGTTTTATACATTTTGCACTTCCAGTTTTAAAGATATGATTAAGTAAGTCAGTAACGAAAAATATTCCTTTTTCCTGGAAAGCTTTTAGTATTTTATTTTGGACATCAATAATAAACCTGTAGAAAGAGATGGCAGAAGAATTGTGGAAGCTGCATATAACACTTATTATACCATTTCCAAACGCTCAAAAGTTTTTTATCACTTGTGTATGAACTGACTCATATGGATGTTCTCCCTGTTCTAATTCTCCAAGAGGTTTACTTATTGAGAAATCAAAGCTAGTGTGCTCCCAAGTAAGAATTCCTGTCTAAATTTCTGGATATTGTTACAAACAGCTACCAAATATAATAGTGCATTTTTCCATGAGTATAGTAATCTTTATACACAGGGGACATTTAAATATTACAAAAGGCAACTATCTAGCTTTTAAAGATACCATGGAAGGGAACAGTTTTTGTGCATCTTGTGCATATTATTAGCGTTAGAAAATAGCAAACAGATGCTAAGCAAGGGAAAAAGTCATAAAGTCAGCATTCACATCAAGTAGATTACCATCTTTCCAAGGCTTATTAGAATCCAAAGAGTTCATTTGACTAAAAGACTCAATTTCAGACTTTGACTAATGTTAAATCAACTGATCTGTTTCCCAGAGGGGTGAGATGGGAAAAGAGGACAGTCACAAGAGAGTCATGCCATGGAACCAGTAGGCATACAACCACTCGCCAAGTGCACTGATTTTTTTCAAGTATGCTGATATATGTACAGACCCTTTTGAATTAATCAGTACATGAAATAAAGCACAATATAAACCAGTACAACCCTGCATTTTTATCATATTTTCCCGCACCAGCTTATGTTTTTCTCTGTTGAAGATCTCTTCGTTTGCAACCACTATGCACCTCTGTACGTCTTTCCTTAGGTTTATCAGCCTCACCCATCATAATGTAACAAACATTTCAAAACCAAAAGATAAGACATTAGTTAAGACGTTATACAAATATTAGTTATCTGGTATTATAACAATCTATTTCTTTTCTTATTTTACTACTTTTTAATGAGGAGTTATAAATACCTGATCCTCTTACAAATAAAACAATTTCCTAAGGACCTCAGGTCAAAAATCACTTACCAATAATAGTTTTATAAGCAATTCACTAACTTCAATATTCCTGTAACTCCTAACTTTCTTACTTCTGAATAACATACCTCCCTCAAACTATGCCAGCAGGGACTTAACATAAGCAAACAAAAAAAAAAAAAACCCAACAACCGTCCCAAAACACATTTTATTTACATTTATCCGATTGTTTAATTTGATGTCCATTCTTTCTTTTTTGTCAGAAAAAACCCCCAGTAATTATTCCATGCTTAGCTTTTCCATGCCATTCATGATATTTAAACACCTTTCTCATATTCCTGAAGGCAATTCTGTGCAAGTTCAGAAAGGATAAATTGACTAAAACTCTGTTTGAGAACTGTTCCACGCATATAAGAGAGGTCAGAAAACAAACTGTACAGAAGGGGCAAATATGACCTTCCTAAAAATGTGGCAAAGCACTAGATGACCATTTAGCTTCTGAATTTATTCCATTATGGACTAAACCTAAAAATAAGGCCACAAGATTGCTCAAAAATCCCAGTGTTTCTGAAGCCAAACAACTCCATTCAATTAATGAGACCTTTTCCATGTAGTGGGAACCATGTATGCAAGAAATATAATCCTTTTCTAGAAACAAGACTCTTGAAATTCCAACAATGATATTCAAAAGAAGAGTAGTGAGAAACTACTTATTATTTTGAAACTATCATAACCTTCAGAGTTCCACATTTTAAATATTAAATCTTTTAAGAAGGAAAAAAGGAAGCAGTGATTTGTGGCTACTGAAGGCTGATACAATGTTTCCTGCTATTTTCTAGAGGAAACAACTTCAAACTCTTTTGATATAACCTTAATAATGATACTATAATCTGCTCCAAGTACTGTTGGAAACTGCTGGGAAGTTCTTCTGTCTGCTTCCCTTCTAAAATGCAAACATCCAAATTATAATTCTACTGCTTTATTATGTATATGGGTCTGTACCGTTGCGAGTTTGAAGACAACTGTTAAAAGACATTATTGATCTCCGTGATACAAACAGAAATTTGCCGGTTCAAGTCAGAAATTATTCCGAACTAAATCACCTATTCAATTTCCAAACAAGTTAATAGCTGATTAAGTAGAAGAAATGGAACAAAATAGTGTGGGAAGTCTTGGAGGGAGGAAGGAGAGCAATATTCAGTGTGATGAAGGTATACACTAATTCTTCGGCTGACAAGCGAAAACAAAAACTTGTAACAGAAAGACATGTCTACAAGCTTATTATATGAAAAAGTTCAAACACCAGCTTGCTTGTTAAGTATGCAAACAAAACCAAATTCTAGACACTACAGTCTCATTCTACTTCCAAGCATAAAACACACTCTAACAGTAGACACCATTAAGAGTTGCTCTAATTTATCCAGGTTAAAACGTCTTCTTAACAGTGAAGGAGTACATACACCATTAACACAGCACATGGGCAGATTAAAGTACTACGTATAATTTTCCATAAAAAGTCATACATAAAAAAAGGATGCTGGCTGCAGGAAAAAATGGTTTCTTGCCAAAACAACCCACATTGTGAGGTTGGACGCCAGCAAGGTGTCCAATAACTATCATCCCACTGAGAACATCTAGGAATGGCTGGGGCAGCTGTAGTAAGGTAGGTAGAAGGGGACTGCCTGAACTTCGAATTCTGCAATTCATTACATCTCCTGGAACACCAACATGGAGAAGACGGACATGGAGCATGGGTCACCTATAAAGGTCACAGACATGCCCTTAAACCCTTGCTCTTTGTGGATTTTCAGTACAGTGCAGTCTAAACGGGATTTAATATCACTTTCTCACTTACCAGATCTCAGTGAAGAAAAACAGTTCTCCTGGGAAAAAAATATTTGCTGTTTCTTAATTTTTGAGGATTTCTCTTTAAAGACTAAAATACATGAAAATGCCTAAACACCTATTTCCAGGTATTAGGAAACTTCACAAGATTGCAGTGTTCTATTTAGTTTTTGCATCAACTGCTAAAACAAATACAACCCTACTGCAAGCCTGAGTTTGACGTGCAATGGGTTTAACTGGCACCAATGCAGAGCTTTCCTTCAATACAAACCCTGCCTCTTCAGTAAGGAACAGAGTCTCCAATTCAATACCAAGTGTTACAACACCACGGTACTGGATGGTCAGATGTATTTGAGATGGTGAAGTGGTCTGCTAGAGTTAAAAGTACAGGAGGAACAACTCGAGCAAGTTGGCCATCGTAGCTAGAAACCAGAGTTTCTAAGATGCTGACGAAAGAAACGAAGGAATAACAAAGTTTCTGCAGAACGCTTAACGTGCTTTTGTTACACCTTTGGTCCAGCTATCCAGGTTGCTCAGAAGTCAAGCGCTGAATAGAAATCTCAGGAAGATACAGGTGCTTGGATTTGTATTTGGTCTTACCAGTTCCGGCTGAACTTTCCTTTAACAAAAACTGGGATCCACAACCACTTTCTCTTGGGTATCATTTCTTGAAGATGAGATGGGTGGAGGAGAAGGATCTAAAATTCTAGAACAAATACAGGGGAGACCTCTGTATCAGCAAAAGTTGCTTACAAGAGGTGACCGGTACAGGGGGGAAAAGAGAAAAAGTTACACCTCCTGAAATATCATGACTGCCCTCTAAAGAAGGTTCAGAAAAATGAACTGGTGAGTCCTGTACTGAACACCCAAACAATGTATCATAAAATTAAGGTCTTCCAAAGAGAGGAAGACCTAAGAGAAGAATCTAGACAAACATGCAAGAATGATATCATATTTTAACAAGGAACACTGTAGAAAAGATCTGGCCCAGCCAAGCAGCTAAGAAGAATGAACAGAAAGGGTGTACTCTACCCCTCCTATTGAGTGGGACAGATGCAAAGGTAATCAGGGATTCAGGCGCCACCTCTACAGATGCTATCAGAAGAAAAACATTATCCAACTAGCTATGTGTGGGTACTCTCAAATAATATACAAATACAAATTGGTAATAGCTTAAAAAAGAGCTTACAACTATAGACTACCCAGTTATGATTCTGATGGCTGCCATAAAATGAGAAGAAAAGAACTGCGCTGGTTTATGTGTAGCTGCCACTGGGATTCCCTAGACACTGGTGTAACATAAAATACAGGATATTGGCTCGTAGGTCTAATGCCATGACAGGCTGTGGACAAAATAGATGATACAAAGACTACAGGTTCAAGTGTCATAACAGGGATAGAGTACATGAAAGGCAATTGCTTACTGGGCAAAGTAATCTAGAAGGAGGATAACAAAATCATAACTAAAATTTAAATGACCTCTGAAGAGGTGTGATTTTTGCATAAACAGCTGCAACAGGACCTCTGTTTCAGTTCACAAACATGAAAAGACAGCAGGGTTGACTTAACTGGTATGTACAGGTTTTCTGAAAAATGAAAGTGAAACTGCTAAAGACGAATTTCTGAAGCGGCATCTATATTGTGCCTAAGGTAGCACAAAGTTCTATTAGAAACTAAAGGCTATAAATAATAAAACAAGAAAACAGAAGGCAACAGAAAAACTGGAAACACCTGAAGATAACCGTTTTTGCACCCTTTATATTGATCATCTCTTCATTTAACTTTGTAACAGACGATGACAAAGTTACATTAACAAAACTGTTGTTAACGTGTTCTCTGCAAGAGTTCTAATATATTTGATTCGATAAGCTCCTTGGAGAAGACAGCATCTTTACCAAGACCAGAGACAGACACATCACTTAGCTTTCCTAACATAACAGCTGGAAATTTAAGGCAAGTGCCTCATAACAGTCTGATGAAAGCTGAAGCAACTGGCATTTTGGTACCAATGCCAAATTGGTAGGCTGCTCTGTTTGAACCATCGCATTAGAAATCGGTGTGAAACTAAATGTAACTGAATGCAACTACAAGAGCTTACGGTGCCAGATGTTTATTTACTATTCCCCCTTTTCTCATGGGCATTGCTAGAGGAGTTTTCAATATTATGAATATGCATTCAAGAGCTCACTCATAAAAAAAAATGCCAGCTTAACATCAGACTTAAGGATCTCTGTTTTCCCAGCACACTACATATAAGAAACCAGACAAGAAAAAGATTTAGCACATAAGTCAATCTGCTCCTGCTGTACACAAAGTTGTCAACTACTTGTTAACCAAGTCAGCGACATGCCATCCATCCTTAGCCATGATACTCTCCTTGACACCCCTCTGGTTCCACTGGTATTAATCGATCATTTTGGTGGCAGCAAATGAAACAATTAATTGTAATTTCTTGAAAAAGTCCATAATCCTCACAAAAACAGTTTCATGAACTCTAAAGACTATGACCTTATGAAACATTATCTCTTTGCTTTTTGTAAATTATTCTCAAATATCCATTAAAATAAACAGTGCCACTTCTTTTGGATTTCATTTTAACGATTAAAAAGAGATATGGATTTATGTGATTCTAAACTGAATCACAGTCAACGCAATGTTAATATTTCATCATGAGTTTAGTAAGAAATCCCAGAATTAAGGAAAAACATCCTCTTTTCCCGGTGTAGAGTCATTCATTCATATATCTGCACTTTATTTACTTTTTCTGTAGTTTTGAAATGCAAGTCTCATGTGGGATAGAGACCCTGGCTTCAAATACAAAGCTTCAATGTTGCCTCAAATCTGAGAAAACACTGAACCTGAATCCCAAATGTTTCTTTCGTGTTCCAAGTAACTGAACTTAGTTTCCCCTTCTGCTCTCTCTTTTCATACATACACTTCTCTTCCTCTACCCTTCTTTCTTTTCTGATTATCCCCATGCCCTGCTCCTTTATCCCCCCCTTTCAAATAATATCTTTACCTACAGCACATGAATGATGACTATGGCACTGTCTTCCTTAAGAAGCACAGCAGTATATTAGAATCTAAATAAATAAATACATTTCTAGCAGGCATACAACTTGTAAAGCACCTATACAATCTTATTGCTGCCAGATTCAGCTTTTCTTCTTTCCTCCTCACCTACTCTACTAAAAAGTGCATTATTGCTTCAGCTGAATTAAGGCGATCCAAAAACCTAGCAACCCACATAATAACTATATACAGCAACACAGACTGAGCCACAAAATGAAAAATTAACGGAGGAGTACAAGACACCTATAATTGTTTCAACCTGCCTGCAGACTCAGACTAGGTTATGCTAATTATGGTTTTTTTCCAGTTTTACACATCAAGGAGGACAGATATTAATAAAAAACCCCCTCAGATCTGATCATAAGACTCCAGGAGCTAAGAACTCATCTGTCCCATCTCTGACCCCTTGTTAAACTTTGATCCCAGTAACGCACAGCAATCTGATTTCCAAGAGGTTTCAGTGCAATTCACAGTTATCTAATAATTCACACACTCTAAGCGTGCTTGTACAATTGACATCTTTGTGTGCAAGAGACGAGAATACCATTTTTGTCACTTAAGTACCATGCACGTGTACAAGTACACTTCAGACATCAGTTACAGTTAACACACAGCAAACCAACTGGTTATATTTTTAAATATTATCAAAGAAAGAAAAAGATTTTTTTTCAAGGACATGTTTGCTCTAGGTGTTTTATTTAAGATCAGTTCCCATGTGTGTGCTAGAAATAGAAAATATTTCCAACTGATCATTTTTCTGAGGTAAACAAAGTTTTGTCTTCTTGCTACTTTACAATCCCTGAGAGAAGGAACACTGAAGTTATCATCTACGAAGAATAAAATGGGTATTTCTCGTTCCTTTCACCCAAGCAACAGAAAAATCAAACCACAACTTACATTAGACTGCAGAAAAATAGAACAAAATTTTAGGTTTTGGAAACAAAAATAATTTGGCCTATATATCACTTTTGAATCCAGCAAGTTGAAATAAATTTGGAAGTTAAAAAACCTACCATTAATCTAAGTTTTCTATTGTGTCAAAGATTATGAGTGTTAATCTAAACTAGAAGTTTATGAAATTTTAATCTGAGATTGCTTCTTTCACTTTATAATCTATCTTTCTGAAGACAGTCCTTAGTAGCATTTTATTCTAGTTGTCTTGAACATGCTGAGCTGCACTGACAGCAATATCAGTAGGAAAACTAGTTAAAATCCAGGGCCTCCTGTGCAATCCCAACTAGCCAGGTCAGCTCTCAACTAATATGAAATTATTGTAATTCCTAGGAAGGTTAATAAGAATATGTTAAAGAATAAAGGGATGATACTGAGAATCCATACTATGCTCTGGTCCAAAGTTCAGAAAACAAAAAAAGAAAAGAAAACAACGACTCTAAATGAAAGAACTTGAACTGCAGAGAACAAGTTAAAAATACTCAGCCATCAAGACACCAACCTTGTGGGCAGGGTACAGCAGCCATCAGCCGTCAGCCTGACTTGGGTTTCATAGCTATCCAGTGGGCAAACAACTTGTTGAACAGGAGGACATTCGACTGTGCTGCAATCCACACTGAACACTATGGAGGAAAGGGAGACGAAAATTCCTTTTACTCATGCTTTAGGAGCTTTTTGCAAATTACTTCATCATAAGCAACCAGTTATGCATCAGCTTTTTAATTTAAGTCAGAAAAATTATCTAATGAATACATGCTCAGTAGGTAACATTACAAAAATACTTCCATTCTCTTTAAGTTACACTTTTTAAAATTATTGCCTCGGGAAGGAACTGAACTAATATTAGTTAATAAAACATTTATAAAATTTAGACAGGCAACCTTAAACAATCATTATACCTGTGAATAATATTAGTTACTAGAAATGTACTAGGTTACTGAGAATATATTTTCCCCACAGCTTTTAAAACAGTCATTGTTTAATATTTTTCCTGATTAAAGTCTGCGTTAACAAGACAAAGAATTCCACATAACTAGTAAGACTGACCTACAGCTTTTTAGAAAGCAACAAATGCTTAGAAACGCAAAAAAGTCAGACTGAACATATGTTTAATCCCATGAGTCATACGCAGGAAAGCTGAAAGACATCTTTATCTTATTTTGTCCTAAATCTCCCGTGTTAACAACCAATACCAGCCTAGGCATTATCTATTTGCTATTCCTTATCATAATTATACTAAGAAAGTACAGATTAAAACATGGTTCCCTCTTCAAAGAAACAAGCTACCTACTGACTGAGAAGGCAAGATGAACAGAATGTTATCAGACTGAAAATTATACAATACGATATCCCTGATTACTGATTAAACCTCACTTGAGTACTGACACTATTACGACCGCTAACTGCAGTGCTAAAGCGGTTTGGCAATGCTACACCACGCTTCTTGCAAGAGCTGATAGCTTTCAAAGTCCCATTTTCTGTCATCTAGTCCTACATTTTTCAGGTTTGATCCTCCGAGGTACACAGCAATAATAATTCAATCGGTCATAATGAGACATCAGTCTCAGAATCACACCTACTTTGCATATCTCATTAAGCATTTAAATGAAAGCAGAAGTTCAATGAAACCAGCCTGCAGCTCATCAAGGTTAGGACCAGTAGGTTTGCCCTCAAGACTGTTACCTTTCAAGGTACATGAGTATGTGAGTATCCTCTGTGTAAGCGATATTCTGAACCTGCCTTTTTCTAGTTATTTGGGAAACGGAGCCATCTGCTAAATCAGAGCAACCTGACAAGTTCAAAAAGTTCTCACTGGGAAATGCACGGATTTAATTAAAGTCCATTTTGTGGAGCAATGCATAAAGTTACTAAATTTAACGGGAAAGGTTCTGGTTACTAATCTCGACCATTATCGAATTAACTTTTATATCTTTTCATAATCACACAAAGATACCCATTTACCTTTAAGACAGGAATACTTAAATTTATAATATTTCACTTTAAAAAGCCCTAGATTTTATGTTTCATTTTATTAATAAATAACACATTTGAAACAGCGCTTCTGTAAGAAATACACATCTAATTCCTCCATTATCACAACAGGCACTGAGAATCACGAGCTCATCAGTATGGTCCAACGCAACCAATACAATTTGTACAATTCTGTTGTGCCAAGTAATTACCAATGTCCAGTTTCCTGAATTTAAACTAGTAACCTTTCTACCTCCCTGATTCAAGGCCCCCACCACCTTCTCCCCAGGTAAAAAGTCTGTGAAAAAACAGCCAACAAGTTCTACCAACGAGCTGCTACTTCACAACTATGTCTGTGTCCATCTTTCCATATACCAGTAAGGACAATGAAAGAAAAACCACAAGAGAACTCCCTAACCAAGTCTCAACTAAGGTGCTCTTTCTTCCGAAACAGTTTAAATTCTTTCTAGTAGTTATAATGTGCTAGTACACAGCTCACTAACACTGAAGAGCATCCCAAACAGTCTTTCTTTATTAAAAAAGTACAAACCTAAGAAAAGTTACAAACAAACCCGAATCAAGATCATTCAAATAGAAAATTCTCATGTAATTAAGTGGCTGTAGTCACTCAGCAATTCCCCTGTTTGATTTCACTTACCCATTTTTATTTATTTTATGCTTATCTCTTACTAGTACCAGAGCGCCCTCCAATTCTTGTAAGGATTAGTAGGATTTGGTGAACAAAGGGTATGCACTGAGCTTATCCACCACCCACAGAATTTTATAATCTATACTCATACCCCACATCAGTCTTCTCTCCAAACTGGGAGATCTTTATGATTCCATTATTAGATTAAACATAGAACAGCTGAGGCCGGACAGGACCTCTAGAGGTCATCTGGTCCAACCCCTGTTGGCGCGGAAGGCACAGACACAACACGACGATCAATATGATCAGGTTGATGCCACTTTATTGCCCAGATAGCTCAGTTTATATACATTCTGTTATTGCATTACACGCGCCGTCGGCCTTATGATTGGTTTCAGCAAGCATACATGCGACTAAGTATTCTACCATTGGTTAAAGCTAGCTGTTCACGCGAACGTGGCTCCTACCTACAGGCTGTGTGAAGTTCTGTCTTTATCATGCTTTTTTCCCTTTTTCACAGCATTCATGCGGTCCGAATGTAACCTTTCAGTCCTTATCGTTATCCGCTCATAACCTTCGAGTACAGAGGCCTACATACAAGTTAATTGCAGATCTTCAGTGCTTGGAGTGTTCACAGGATGTCCATTCCTTACCAGAAAATCTCCCACAATTCCCCCTTCTTGTTTTTGAACACTCCAAGTCTCATCAGATGGAATTGGCACTTGGTTGAACCATACTTTTCACACCATTCTTTCTAATGCCTTTTATAAACATTGA
>VWZL01000808.1:0-134644 GCA_013396915.1 Stercorarius parasiticus
CCAGGACGGACTCCAAAATTTCCCCACATCTGGAGATTGCTGCCACATCCAAGGAGCCAGGCGGGAGAACTGTGGCTTCTTTGAAACCTCTCTGGGAACTGCTTTTATTGCTGCACAGACCTTGGGGCTGTGGGCTTTTCTGGCGCCTTCAGCCTCAAAACCACCCTTTCTCACTCTCCCCAGGGCTCGACTCCAAAATTTCCATATGTCCGGAGGTTGCTGCCACGCCCAAGGAGCCAGGAGGGAACGTTGTGGCTTGTTTGAAAGCTCTCTGGGAACTGCTTATATTGGCCCACAGGTCTCGGGGCTTTGACGTTTACAGAGAGCAATGCAGCAATGGAATGGGGCGCAATGGAGCAATGCAGCAGGTACGCATCTTTACAGCAGCACATTCACCACCAGAGAGGGACTGATCCTGACCCCACCAGCATTTCGTGCCCTTAAGAGGAAGCAGCAGCTTTTTTGCAGCGCATCTGCTGTCGCAATAAGGACAAAACCCAGCTTTTTTCCTACTGCAGAGACAACTCTCTGTAGGAGTCACTGGCTCTGTTATATTGGGAACTGATTCATCTGGTACTGAATCTTCAACCCACAGCCTACTCCTGCTGTAGGACTATGGACATCTGGTGGTACCTAGTCACATATTTTGTGAAGAGCTGCATAACATTATAGCTAAACCTCAGCTCTGGGCCCAGACCCCTATGGTGTTGCCTGGAGGGATAGGAATATTTATGGGGGAAAAAGCCCAAAAAGCAGGGTGCAGATCAGCATCCAGCTGTGATGCACTGCACTGGAAATCACCACCAGAGAATAATTTCTGAAGCAAACACAAATGCATGCAAGAGTGCGTAAGAATTAGGAGGGTAGGAATCTCAAAGGATTGGGAGAGACCTCAGAAACCATTGCCAGGGCACTAAGAGACCAGTAAGGAAGCCCCCTGTAGTGTCATGTTCCCATCCGTAAATTCTTCTCCTTCCTGAGGTAGGATGAACAAAATATCCCTCCATCTTGGGCAATGTTTGCTTAGCCTGATCTTTAAAGTGCTTCAGTGACTGAGATTTTGCAATCTTTTATTTCCAGTGCTTCGTTAGGGGAACAGTTAGACTGCTTTCCTCATAACTCATTCGTATCTTACATTGCACAGTTTAAACTCTTTATTTCTTGTCCTATTCACTATGGACATGGAAAAGAAAAACACCAAACTTTTTTTCAGTGCTCTTTCCTATTTAAATATATGTTCCTTTGAGTCTTCCTTAAAGCTAATCATCCCAAATTCTTTTCATCTTCCTCATTGGTCATATTCACCAAGATGTTCTGCTTTGAATGCCTTCACCACAGCTCTTTTGAGCCATGTGACATGATGCACTCGGACGTGACCCTTTAAGCATCACTTCTCCAAGTGAAGAATAACCTCAATTTCTATCTAATGAGACCATGCTATGAAATGCTTGTGACACATTTCGTTAGCACACCCTGCTCTAAAGTTTCATTCTGCACTACAGGAAGAGGAAACTTCAGGCTTATAGCATCGGGCTCTGAATAAAGAAAAATAACTTGAAAAGACAGCAAAAGTGAACTGAGTGCCTCAGCTGGACTGTCCTGGTAGAGCCCCACCATTGTCTGTGATCAGTTCACAGCAGCTGAATAGACAGACCAACAAGCTGTTGTATTATTACTGAGCTTGGAGGATTAATTTGAAAACCCTGAGCAGGCTACCTATGGGGATCTGTCTCAACCCACCAATGTTGAAAGGGTTTTTTGTCTCCGTAAGGAAAGGCGTGGAGCTGGAAGTCCCCCGGGTAAGGAGGGCTCAGGAGCCCCAGGATTGCCCCAGCGCGGTGGCCAGCACGAGCTCAGCTGCCAGCCTGGCAGACCACAGCTAAAGCTGGGCCTGTTCTTTAGCAGAAAGATAAAATTTCATTTGGATTGGGGTTTTTTTGTTTGTTTGTTTTTCGGTTTAGCATGAGAAACTTGTGTCGGCTTAGCCGAGCAGTAAGGAGTACAAGCAGGTTGATGGCACTGCTGAGATATACTCTTATTGTGCATGAGGGATATAGTTAAGTTGGTCTGCGAATGAGTTTATAGCAATACAAGCAATTAGAGAAGAAACAAACTGTACCAAGGGTTTGTTCAGTTATCCAGCAGTAGGTAAACACCTGTTCTGGGGCTATGGTGATGTATCACACTGCACATTTAAATGGCAAAGAGCCGGATTTTTTTCCCAGAAGATCACAGAATCACAGAATGGCTTGGGTTGGAAGCGACCTTAGAGATCATCTAGTTCCAACCCCCCTGCCATGGGCAGGGACCAGGCTGCTCAAAGTCTCGTCCAGCCCAGCCTTGAACGCTTCCAGGGATGGGGCATTGACAGCTTCCCTGGGCAACCTGTTCCAGTGCCTCACCACCCTCACCGTAAAGAATTTCTTCCTGCTATCCAATCTGAATCTACCCTCTTTCAGCTTGAAAGTCACATGTGTCTTCTGAGGACCAAGAGGGAAAGATACAAATTGTTTCTTCGCGTTTCTTCTTATTTATACTGTAGGCATTAGGTCAAAAAGATTGCATATTTTGTATAGAAGTGTTTTTGTGTACACACTCACTGATTTAAATCTAAAAAGCTTCCAAGCAGCAGTTTGTCAGACACTTCATTAGTGCGTGTATAGATAACCTTTCAGTCTCTGAGCCATGTCTAAATAGGAAGCAGTGTGCAGAATCCCTTTGTAAGAAATTCACCTTGGTGGTCCATTAGATGAGCCAAATAATTCAGTGCGTTAACAGGAGCAGACTGATTTTTCTGTGGTGTTTTTGATGTTCTCTGTTTGAAAAGAAGAATGACAGTTGCAGTCTAGGCCAAGCTGTTTTTCCTTTCAGGCTGTCTCATTCCGGTTTGCTGCTTTTGAGTGTTCATGAGCTGTCTGGAGGCCAGAGCGTATCATTCAGCCACCTAACTAAAAGTCAGAGCCTCCGTCACAAAAAATCACTAACACAGAGCCTGAATGGTGCTTTGCCCCAGTAAAGCAGTGTCCATAGCAAGGCAGCAGAGGAAACAGCCCAAGGTGAGATCTGAGTCAGGAATCCCACCTTAGAGAAATGCATGTAATAGCAAAACGTGCTGTAGCATATAGAAAGAAATACATGCTATAGCAAACCCAGATTTTCCTAGTGGAAAGCATGGGATAAATTTTAATAATTAAAATTGGCGCTGCGAGGGCTCCCCTGAAGACAGACCACTCTGTTTAGGGACACAGTGGGTAATTAAGAGGCCTTTATAGAAATTTTCATTTTATTACCAAGTTAAGGTGCACAGTTAGCCATGGAGTCAGGGCTGCTTCCAGCCCCAGAGAAAGGGATGAGATAGTACTCACATAGACTATTATTGTACTGAAAGGCTATCTAAAGCCAAAAAACCTCTTGCCATGAAAATACACCACCCACAATTCAGCAGAACCTACTTTCCAGTCTCTTCTGGAAGACTAACTTTGTAAAAAGCCCAGCTACATTGTTTGGCTGGGCAGGCTTGTCCAGCCAAAGAGCTGCAAATGCCAACGTATTTGTGCAGCGCAGAAAACAAGGGTTTCACGTCCACTGCTGTATAAAGATTCCAAACATTTCTAAAAAATGTAGCCTTGTTTTGCTATTTCTGTAGTTTAGAGGCTGCGTGCAGAGCTGCACAATGCATTTGCAAAGCCCACTTTGATTTTCTGAAAGATCATTTGATCTTTCCCCATTGCACTTTGAAGTAATCTGAAGCAGAACAGGAAAGACGCAGAAAACTTCTAATGAACTTTTTAGTTTTTCTTTTGATTCAGATTAGATAATGCAGAACCCAAACTTTAGACTCACCTGAGGTTCGTCGCTTCTGCCCTTGCTGTCAGTGAGGCCACTCCCAATTAAGGTTCCAATATGTGTGATTTAAATATTCGTATAAGATGTGTCCATTAAAAAAATGAAGGCGTGACTTCTACATAAACGAATTCTTAGCAGAGATCTTAACATTGAACTGTCTTGGTGTTGTGCTTTTCAGCTGGGCAAGTAGATGTGCTTCTGGAAGAACAGGCCTAAGAAACAGGATTTTGCAAAGGGAGACTGGGAAAAAAGTACTAGAGGAAATGCATCCATCACTTCCAGAGAA
This sequence comes from Stercorarius parasiticus, assembly GCA_013396915.1. NCBI lineage: Eukaryota > Metazoa > Chordata > Aves > Charadriiformes > Stercorariidae > Stercorarius > Stercorarius parasiticus. Next base: position 4,133 of record VWZL01000808.1, read on the forward strand.
ATTAAAGTGTCCCAGGGAACGGCAGCACATGAGATTCCATTATGGTGGGAGTGAAGCGAAGGAAGGAAGCATGGTGGCTCCCCATGGGTATGTCCACTGTGTCATAAGGGGACATGGCACTCAGATATCCCCAAGGAGACTGGCCTCCCAACAGGGGCCTGTTAAGCATGGGGCTTTTAGTACCATTGCTGCTTTGATACCTCTCATGCGATGTAGAGATAACACGCAGAAAAGGCTGACATGAAGTGAGAAACAAGTGGCCAAATATTGTACTTGGAGCAGGAGTCACAGTGACTTTTATATGCCATCCCATCATCCTAAATGATTGCAAAACTGTCAAATAACAGAAATCAAGCAATGAAAATCAACATCAAAATCCTGGCTCAGCAGAAGGCCTCTGCGCACAGCTCTGGGGACACCACCATAGGACAAAGCTCTCCCCACAGCACAGACATGAAAGGCTTTTATGCTCAGCCTCTGAAAAGGCAAAGCGCTCCTTTTGTTGTCTGTGGATAATGCTTTAATCCGCCGGGTGGAAGCTGGATGTTGCTGTCTTTTATTTTGGCAGTACACAATTGCAGCGCTCAAAAAGAAAACCCCCTCATGCCCTCCATACCCGCTGCTCCTCTGAACTGCTGACGCCTGGACGGGCAGCCCCAAGGCGGGGCCATTGGGATTTATTTAGTTCACTGCTGCAGATGATGCCTTTAGTGCCACAAACAGCCCTGGAGACAAGTCCTAATCATCTGGGGGGGTGATTATGTTTAATTCTTCCTCCCCAAACCCCCCTAGACATAATTCAGATCCAAACTGGAGAGACAGGCAGGCACGCAAGAGGGGACCCCGGCACCGCACAACCCCCCTGAAACCATGTACAGGAGCAGCTTTCTCCGTGAGGTGCGCAAGCAGAAGTACGAGCGGTCGGACGCCTACGATGAGCTGCGAGGCTCCCCTGAATTTGACAGTTTGGCCCAAGCCCGGGGCCTTGAGAACCTCCAGGAGCTCAACGAGCGCTTCGCCAGCTACATCAACCGGGCACGTGTGCTGGAGCAGCGCAACACCATCCTGCGCAAGCAGCTGGAGACCTTCCAGCGCATGGATGAGCTGGTGGGCTTGGACGAAGCCTTCGCTGGGCAGATCGAGTTCAACCGACAGAGAATGCGGGAGCTGGCATCTGACCGAGCCAAGCTGGAGCGGGAGGAAAAGGACGCCCAGCGCATGCTTGATGAGTACCGCAACAAGTAAGGCTTGCGAACGGAGGAAGATAGGTAGTATCGTTTCCATAGTTCACCTTTGTGGTAAGGATGGGTTTGGTGTCACTGGCTGCTTCTCATGCATGGGTGATGCCCCTCCATGTGTATCAGCCTTGTAGCCAGGGATGGCTTGTAAGCCCATGGTGAAAAGCAAGGTGCCAGGACTTAGGGAGCTCTAGCTCTGCATTTTGTGGTCTTACTGCTACTACATGGGCAATTGCCCTCTCCCTTCCATGGCTGCAGTTCCTCACCATGGTACACGTTGGTTGCTGTTGCTCATTAGCTTTAGGAGGATTGTGCTCTGAGCTGCAAAGGGGGAATAACCCAATTAAAAAACAAATAGGTCAAAGCAAGCCTTTGTGTCTGAGCAGCAGAGTTACATGACCCCAAATGTCTCCTGAAATGTGCAGACATCTCTGAGAAACTTATGTACAGGCATTGTTAGGCACCTTGGCCAGCCCATGCCAGTCACTACAGATGTGAGATGAGAACAAAGTAAATTAATTTTTTTCTTGGTATGTGAAATTTGCCTAATTACCTTCCCCTTCTTCCTTGCATCCTGCTGTTTCCATCTCATGCTACTAAAGCAACAGCTGTAAGAACAGGTTTCCCCTAACTTCACCTCTCTCTAACCTCAGTGCACTATAAATCAAAGAGCAGGAGCCTTGGGGGCTGAGGCATATGAGTGCCTCCAGACACGTGTGGTCCCTTCCCTTCGGCAAGAGGCAGTGTTGGTCGTGTTGCTTAATTAATTACACAATGAGACTTGGTGAGTGTTGCTTATAAAAGGAGAGAAGGGTCTTGGCTTCCTGTTACTTATGGGCCAGGTTTTTTTTCCCCCCTAAGCATCTCTCCGGCTAGTTCACCCAGGAAAATCTGGCAGCAGCGTGGAGGCTGAAGAGGGGCTTTTCATCCTCTTCTCCAGCAATGGGTGAGGGGTGAACTCCATATAACATGCTTTAACTTAGAAACACTTGTCACTGAAAGTGAGGAGAAAAATGAAATGTTTTCAACAAATGCAGTCTTGGTAGAAGTGCAGCCGCTCCTGGGCAATGCTCACCACACTCACCAGAAGCCTTTTTAATAAGGCAGAAGGTGAATCATCTGGAGCACTGACTTGCTACTACCGAAATACGAGTCCCTCAAGACTTCATCCTTTGTCTCCATCACAGACTTTTTGTCTGACCATGCCCAAATGACATGATTTTTCCACCTGATCCTCTACTGATTTTCCCATCTTCTGGACTCGTAAGTGTAAGACTAATAATATTTTCCTTTTCTGTCTTTGATCATTTTTCAACTGGAAAGAGCCAGAAAACATGGGAGGTAATTGATATCGAGGCCAGCTGCGTCTGTAGACCATGGTCCGATGGTGTATGGCTACCAGCAGCTGTACTGTCCTAACCCACTCTCAACCTGCCCTCCCCAGCCCTGCAAGGCGCTCAGCGCGTGCCGCCTGATCTGCCATGCTGCCACAGCTGTTCCTGGGGCCACCCTGGGGTCTGAATCACGAAAACCGGATGGCTTAAAAAAAAAAAGTTAAAAATTAAAAAATAGTATCTGCAGCCCAAATCCGCAGGCAGCCATGCGAGCAGCCTGTGGGGGCTGTGAGCTACAGCACAGCCACAGAAATGCCAAACCCTGATCTCTCTTTCTCATCTGACAGCGGAGAATAGGCAGTTTTGTAGTCCAATATTTATGCGCAGGAAATTCAGCTATGAGCCAGTGCTGTAATTTAGCTGTTGACTTTGATGCTTGTTCACATCTTTTCATTACATGGTGTCTGTGAGATTTTGACTAAAGCCAATACTTAAATGTCTAGCTGCGTGTTAGTTAAAAATACGTGTAAACTATATAGAAACATGCAATGCTATGGTATAGCTGGGCAAAAACCTGTTCTCTCCCTCTGGAGTATTTTCAGGCAGGGGAAGACCCAGTGCAGTGAAATATACAACTCTGATTTCAACAACTTGCAAGAAAAATCGGCGAGAAAAAATTCGGAAAACTGATAAGAAAAGAATAGTTTGCACTGGCAACCTTTTAATGGATTCCTGCATCCACCTGAGCAGTTTATGGATTAATTGCCTGTATAGTTCCTCAGTAGCAGGATCAGCTATGTGACACAAAGATAATTTACTTTTTTTTAGAGGTGCAAGCTCTAAATAGATGGGGAAGAACATTGAAAATCCTTGGGGGGAAACACCCAGAGAAAGGGGTTGTGGTTCTTGAAAGTGAGATTTAGGACCTGTCACAGGGGTAGTTGGTGACTTCTTAGAAAAAATGAATGGTGCCTTATCATACAATCCTGGGGTGTTCTCTCAGCAGCCATAAGAAAAATTAAAAAGGAAACTTTGACTCCATCCAAGCCAACAACATTGCAATTTATAATTTAAAGATACACAGGGCCATTACAATGGAAGAGCAGTGTCTGCTTTTTATACAAATTGCCTTCAGTTTACATCAAGGAGTGAATTTGGGTTTATTTTTTTTCTCTTGGGAGCTGCTGAATTTGACCTGGAGACAGACATGAAAGTTTTTTCAGAGTCTGAAAAAAATGGATCGGGTTTGGAGTTGCAGGCATTTAAACCAGGCCAGTGCCCTCACACCGTGTACTCTGCCTTCTCATCCTGTTTCTGGCTCAAAACCCTCCTGATGGCTGCGATTTCAGCCACTTAAACTTATAAATACAGGTCTCTAAACAAAATACAGTAGAAATAATCTCGTGTGAGGTGTTAGGGCTACTGAAATCAGAGGTATTCCTGTTCTGAAGAGCTGCTCTCCCACCTGCTCTGTGCTCAGTCGGCAGCAGGCATAGCTCTCACTGCACTAGCAAGGTACAGGGTTCTTACTTCAGTTTGGAACATAAAGCATCTACTTTTGGCACACGAGGATTAACAAAATCTCTTAGAGTGGAGCATTGTGTACCAATTAATTGACAAATGTCTGTGCCCTTCACTAATGCAAAGAATTTTAGCACTTACAACCCATTCCTTTAGTCACACTCACTATTTGGGAAAAGATTTATGTCTATAAGTAGAACCTTTAAAGCTACATTTATATAGGTAGAGCTTTTAAAGCTACATTTAAACACAGTAAGGCCTGGGACTGCCGGGTCTGTACAACTAAATGTGCATGAACCATTGAAAAGTAGATCTTAGATTAAAATTTATTTTTAAATCCTCTATAGTAACATTCATAGCTTTTCACATTAACATGAATAATTCAGACTCTGTACCAGAGTCTCTTAAAGATGCAAAAAAAGCATCGCTAAGAATGGTTTGGATGCATCTCATAAAAAGACTAATTATGCTAATTTTATTGAGCATCATTATTATAGCAATGTTGCATCTGGCTGTGGGAAAGGACTGTATTCCTCTCTCCATGATATTAGGGCAGATGCTGAAACGCAGATTTTAGGACCCTTGACTGAACACGATTAATTAACTTCAGAAATTAAAAGTCTGGCTAATCGATCGTTTAATTTGAAATTCATTCACTGCCATTCTTGTGGGTTTTGCCTGCAATATGATTCCCTGGAAGTCGCTAGATACAGCAATTGGCACTGTGTTCTTCAAGCTGCGCCACGTGGTGGTGTTCAGACGAGCTGACACCCTTTGGGACCACAGTGGAGACCCAACACCTGTGAGAGGTACCGAAAACAAGCAGGAAAACATGATGGCTGGGATACACGGAGCAACAGGGACTCCGTAGCTGGTGACTGTTGGCAAAGCCATCTTCAAGCCCTGCCTGCAGGGGTTGTGTCTATGCTGCTGCTGTTTCTCTGGTGCTAGGGAGAGTTTTATCCTGCTGCAGCTGCAGGTGAGGAGGTCCTGCCTGCCCTCTGTCCCCTCCCTAGACTGCCAGAATCTTGCCCCGTGGCTGTCAGCTGCTTGATAGCAGCTTCTTGATAACGCAGGTAGCAATCTGTTCATAAACCAGCAGAGCAGAGCCCTCATGGGGCTCATGCTAGCTTTCAGGGTATAAAATACAAGCATTATTGGCTTGTCCGTCATCCTTGCAGGACCAGCATTTTGCAGTTTGCGCTCTACGTGGCACCCAAATTACTGCTGCCTCGATTGAGAAAAGGCTAATGAAGTGCCTCAGGGAAACTGAAAAGGAGAAAAGTAGTAGAAAAGTTTAGCCTTGGCTTGTGGCAAGCCAAAGGTTTCATATATTGATAGAAAAGTTCTGTAGGGTTTAACAGAGAGGCTGCATTTCTCTTTATATTAAAAGCACAGGCTTGACAGCAAATGGAGTATCTGGCCATTGAGCATCGCTAGGATGTGTTGTGACTGTTTTCTCCTTGGGAAGGAGCCACCCCTTGCGCTGAAGCAGAGGCAGGGTCTGAATAAAAAGGGCCTTGCCTTAATCCCGTCTTTTAAGAGCAAGCCCAGCTTGTCCGTCAGCTGGGGATGGGAAAAGAGATTTATGGCGCTGCCGGAGCCGTGCTTTCCAGGTGAAGAAACAAGCCTAGAGGTGGGCTTCCCTTCTGCACACCCCGTGCTCTCACCAGGCCAGTGCCCCGAGCTGTAGGGGGGCTAAAGGGGCTTAACAAATACCTGTAAATCTGTAAGTGCCCCAACAGAGAGCTGCTCACCTAAGAGAGGTGAGGCAACGAGAACTTTAAAGTTCTGATCTGCCTTTGTTTAAGTCTGGCAGCCCCCTCCACTTCGTTTCTTTTCCCCTATGCAAAAAACAATTGATACCCCTTTTTTTTTCTAAACAGTCCAAAAAGATCTGTTGCCCCCCCTGAAGCTACTTGCATAGATGAGAAAGTTTTATTTAAAAAAAAAAAAAAAAGAAAAATGAAGCAAATGAACCTCATGGCTCTTAAGGTCCAGGAAAGGCTGACCAGCAGCCATCTGAGAAAAGCTTGACCTTTTTTCAACATATCCAGCTAATTACTCGAACATTGCCATCAGGTTTGAAGCACAGCAAGGCTGCAATTTGTCAGGCATTGCACTTACGTAGATACATTTCAGCAGGCACCGAGACATCACGAGGTCTCTGAAGCATTTCTAAGAGGTCCTGAGCCCTTTTGCACTGAGCTTCTGGAGTACATTGAATGTCACTTAAAAGCAACCCTCCTTCAATGGATAATCACACAAGACTATCTCTCTCAAGTTTGCCAGGTGGTTTTATGGCTGTGTGACACAGCAGGTATTTGGGTTTTTTGAGAGTGACGGAAAATGTAGCCGAATGAATATTTTGGTCATTGAAAGAATTTTTAAGTGAGGACCTAGCAACTTGGCAGGCTTGAGCAGGTCTGAATGACATCAGGGCTGAGATTTAGACCCTGACTTTACTGGGTGGTTGTATATTATTAAGAGTGTAAACACAACCTTTTATTGTAGCGATGTATTTGATTTTCACAAGCTGCCACAATCTGCTTCATTCTTGTCAGAAAGTATCTAAGTTAATGAACTGTTTATGGTCAACTGCACACAAAAAATTTATAAGATAGAAAGAAAAATTGATTGGAGGTGAGCTACTTAATAAACAACAAAAACAAAGGCAGCCTTGCTGTTGAAGCTGAATATTCTTGGCTGTATCTTGTGAACCCTGTGATATTACAATTTGGCAAAAAAACATTGTTTTAGTTTTGTCAGAAGATATCACTTCAGCTGAGGAGGCCCAGCAATTTATAGGAGTGATAACGAAATAAAACCTCATCATTTTCACTTGTTTCTTTACTCTTCGTAATAAGAATTAAAAACAGACCAGTGACGAACCCTGCTAGTAGTATGGGATTTCAAAAGAAGTGAAAGTTGGGAAACCAGAACACCAACTTGAGTCCATTTCTTCATTCTGCCAAGTTCTTTGTGGTCCTGGTCAGTTCACGAGTGACCTCATCCCTTCAGCTTTCCAAGACATGTTGAAAGAGACGAGGATAATGTTGTCAGTTCATCCTTCAGGAGATAAAAAGAGAGAAGCAAGGTTGACTTGACAATTATAACTTGACCCATGACCTGTTCAGTCTAGGAACTAAGTTCCCTGTTGACTGGAGCGAGTCCCTTAGATGCCACCAGCATATCTGGGCTGAATTGATGATTTCAAAAGACAGACAAGGCCTTATGTTCAATTCTGAATTTCAGCCAGGGTTCATGCTTGTGTTGATGTCCACCACTTGTACTGCGAATGAAGGACATTCACCACCAGAGCTGAGTTGTCACCCACCATGAGGGTTTCTTACAGAAAGTAAGAAAGTGAGCGCTTTATATCTCTATTGTTTTAGGGAAAGCAAAGAGATACACACAAGTAGACTGTATTTATGTACTTTGGCAGTGACAGCAGGTGGAGCTTGATGAGCCACTTGTTCAGTACTGATGGCAAAGTCTCACTGCTTTGTACTATAAGATGCTTCTGGCTGTTGGGTTTTTTTAATGGGGTCTCATTAAACCCTATCTCCTATTAAACTTTTTATATATAGTTTATTTAGGGAAAAGAATAGACAACAATAATCAAAAATTAGGAAGTTTTGTACACTGCAACAAAAAGGATTTTCTAGAAGAAAATTCTGTCTAATGTACAAATACAGAACCCTAATTCTTAAAGAATACGTGCTGTTTCCTCAAATCAAAGATAAACATGATACATGTCCATTGTTCACTCAGTACAGGAACATGCACATTATACACTGGTGGACATTTTATAAATGCGTAAGAATGGTTGGGTAAATGCAGTTCTTAGTGAGACTCACTTGATTTTGACCAAACTAAAATATGAATTGCTATGAAAGAGGACACAAAGCTTGATCCATCAAAGCATCCTAACACAACATTATTCGTACACAGCGAAATTGCAACCTTTGTGTTTAACATGTCTGTCATGAAAATGCTTATTGAACAACATCAGGTAGAACAGAAAACAAGTACAATGTAATTAAATGCTAATGTGCCAATGTAGCAAATACTCACATAGTAAACACTGATGAATGGCTGTCACTGCAGTCCAGTGCCAATCGAATGTACTTTTGTTGTAAATAATCTATTCTTGGGCTTTCTCTGAAAAAGTGATAGGAAATATGTGGCATTCCATGGTTTCCTGCTGCGTAAGTCGAGGACAAGATGTTTGTCAATTCTGGAATTGCTCTCAGCACCTGTGACCAAAAAGAAATATTAATACTGGTGCAGAAATAAACTTTTGAGCCCTTTCAAGATTCATATTCTGCTGTACTGTGAAGCATATATTGTGCATGATAGTGCAAATGACAATGCAGTTTGCAGAAGGACTAACCATTGACATTCATCCCCTTTGTTCTGTTTGCAGGTACAGAAATGAACGCGAATATCAGCAGAGGCTAAAAGAAACCCTTGAACGCCTTAATAAGGTAAGCCTCAAAAAACGGAAAAAGAAAGGTCTTTATCATTTTTTTCCTTTGGTTTCATTTACTACAGCAAGCTGCTTTGAAGGAGCAGTGGGAAGATAAAATGTCGGAGCGTGACATTTCTTGTCATTTTGCACTGGTGAAAAGTTCTCCTTCCCCTTGTGCAAGTGGCTGAGCCTTGGTGTGTGCGTACTTACTGCCTAGCGCCTTGCTCTGTACCGTCCTGCTGATTCTGGTCATGCAGCACATGCCATCTGCAGCCCGCAGCCTCAGCTGTGCTCAGGACTTAATTTTTCAGTAAGACCAAGAACTTGGAGGATCTACTGCGTAGCACTCCTTTTAGAGCATCAGCAAATGCCTCATGCATTCATTTCAGGACCTGGAGTTGAAATACAGGTTGCTGCTCCCACGTCCAATGTGAACTTTGCAAATTAACCCTTGCTGAAGATCTGGCACATGTTTAGGTGCCTTCAATAAATCTTTTTAACTCTTTTAATGCTTTTTTCTTTTTTTTTTTTTAACTCGGAAGGCAATTCCTCTCTGAGTGAATCAGAGTCTACACACAGAGGTAGGAAAAGCCCCTTTATTAGTCCTACTGTTCAGCCAATTCACATACAATCACACATAAGAGTCCGGAATACGACCGGAGAAAATGTGTTTGTTGCTAAATACCTTCTGCTCCCCCTTTTTTTCTTTAATACAGCTACTGTGTTAAAGTATATTTAGTACTGATATCATGGCACGAGAAAATGCTGATTGTGTCCAAGTCTTGAGGTCTGGTGGGTCTCAAAGCTCCTCAGTCCCTTGCAGGGTATGGCCAGCCCTTCCCAGGACAGACCCCCAGCTTCCCATTGGGCTTCCAAACAAAAGAGAAGCCATAAAAACCCCTGATTTGCTCCTTTCCCAGTGAAACATGAGGAATGTTTACATCAAGCTGCACTTTCCTGAACTAATACCATGGGAAGAGAAATAATAATAATAAGGCTCAAAAGATAAAAGTTTCCTGACATAATTAAGAAGTTTTGGACATCCTGCAAGCGCTTAAAAAATATTTGTGGAGGCAAATATTTTTTAAGGGGGAGCTGGTGGGTCCATCTTCACCGTTGCTCTCAGCCAAGTTGGGTTGATTGGACAACCCCAGGCACAGCTGATAAGGTTTTGAGCCGTGGAGGGTGTTTTTATCCCAGACTGTGTCTGGGCTGCCCCCGTTGCTGCAGCTCCTTGTACTGGGGCACCAGATGCTGGAGAGAACACAGCTGATTTTCTGTACAGTGCCCAAGATGTAGCCTGAAACCTGCAAGTGCAGATGTAAATTCGTGTCTTTTCCAACAGCTGGAGAATCGCTCTGGAAAATCAGCAAACAGTGGTTCTGGAGAGATCTAAGGGATCATGGTAAATGAAAATGCTGCTCCAGCCCTTGGATCAATGTTCTGGGACCAGTACCTAAAGTAGAATGGATTTTTGGAAGTTGAGTGAATGGCAAATACAGCAAAGTTCAGAAGAAAATGCATAGGCACTGCACTGTTCTGATGAACAGAATCGTCAATGAAGCTGATCTATCTGAAAGCAGGGAATAAATGCAAAAGTATTTTTCCCCTTTGAAGGAACATTTCGAAAGCCGAACGCTGCTTTTGCTTATTGCGTGCAGAAATATTTGCTTATCAGGATGATCTAGAGGCCTGGGGGCTTTTTTCGACTCCCCCACTCCCCCCCCCCCAAACCTCCCAACGTGGCCATTGTCCTGCTGATCTTCTACTCAATAGGAAGGCAGGGGAGCGCAGAAAAGCAGCAGGCATTCCCGATGACTGGCTCCGAATGTGCTAGTCTGGCTGTATCTGAATCAGTCGCTGCCTCACAAAGCAGTGAGCCCGATAGAGAGGTCTCTGGCTGGGAGGCTCAGCAGCATAATGAGGCAGCCAACATCGACACATTTTTGGAATAGCACACGCTGTGCACGTGCGGAAAGAAAAATCCTCTTCTATCAGTCATGTGCTGCACCCATGGATCCCAGTCTTTTATTTGCAACCTGTGATACGCTCACAGAGATGTATTTACAGCTGGTAATGGCACGTAGGTAATTTTAAAGAGACGCCTTTAAATCTTTTTTCTTTTTACACCTTGAGTTAAATGCAGAAGTCAAGACTTTCTTGAGGCAGACTGGCAGAGAAAATGAGAAGTTTTGTTGAGTTGCATGGAAGATGCAGTTGGGAGTTTTCAAGATGCTTTCTCAAAAGTGGTATTTTACAGTATTAGTTAATGATAAACCTAACCAAGAAGGCATGCATTAAGTAGAAGAACAAAGCTGTTCACACTTACATATCTGTAAAATATATTGCCAAGTTCCATGGAAATTATTCTATATTCAAGGGCTTGTACTAAATAACACAATAGGAAAATAATACAAATAGGAAATATATAAATTAGACCTTTGAACAGAAATGGAGATCTAACTGGATTTAAATATCAGTGCGACTCATACTAAGTACTTTGAGATCATGTGCTAGTCATACACCTTGTCCTCTGAATTAATGGACATTATGAACTTTCTTCCTCACCAACCCCCATGTATTAGAAATTTCTGCAGCAAGGTCCCTTCTTTCTGGACTTGCTCATCTTTCATTTTTATTTCCAGCAACGGCTCCAAATTGACAAACATTTGTGATATTTGAGAACAAACTCAAAGGAGTGAAAATACTTTGTCCCATCCTGTTTGTTTTTTTTACAAGGGCTTCTTTACTGGGGGTAGTAAAAAGGCATCAGGATGCCTCAGGTCCTGTCATAAACACTAGAGAAATCAATGCCTCAGTCTGTTGATGTCATCTGTTTAAGATTCATGCACCATTGCAAGCTTTTAACGTCAAAGACTGGTATTTCATAGCGTCTATTACTTGGCTTCCAGCATTCATAAAGCATATGGTAAACATATTTTGACCGTGCCCGTGCCAAACTGTATAATAAATTATATTTGTGCAGAAGAGCAGCATGTACAATGGGAGAACCTGATGCATAAGGTGCCTGTTGTTTGTTGGTTTGATAATACTTTTGTTTCTCCCAGTAGGCTTCAGTTCTCCACACAGGCTGCTTCGCATGCACATCTACTCGCATGATGGCTAAGTGGCTGCTCTGGTTTGGCACTCCAGCCGTATGAACTGACCATGCCACCTGTCTCTGCATTTCAGGAAGCTGATGAAGCACTGCTGTGCAACCTGGAGCTGCAGATCGAGTCCCAGTTCCTGCAGGATGACATTAATGCCACAAAGGAGAGATACAAGAAGGTAACCGTCTGAATTTGCCATCTTCTTTAGCTCTTCCTTCTAGAGACATGTGTGTGGAGCCTCACCCTTCTCCACGAGCTGTTCCACTGGCAAATTAAAGCAAATCCCACCTGTATTTTGTTGGGTAAATAGAGCACTATGTATTTTCAGTGGGCTCAACAGCTGCAGTGTGGAGGTCGAGCCCAACGGCTGGCTGGCTGCAGGCATCCAGATTGACTCCCTGGGGTCCAATGTCTACAGCTGTAGCAATGTCTTGAATTCGTTGCCCTGTTATCATGATTCAAGCCAAGGTGCTGGTCAAGCTGTCTTCTGTTTCATGCTAAGAAGCTATTGCTTTCATCAGAGGGGGATACCAAATTTTCTGGGACAGAGCATTCAGCTTAATCAGCAGCCATAAGCTGTGGCTGTATGATTAGGCTGCAGCCAACTTTAACACATACAGCCCCCTTCTTTCTGGGAGAGCTGTGAGGCTTGGGATCAGGCCACTTTCCCATCTTTGCTGCTTTTGAAAGAAGAGGCTTACTTTTTTGGACTACGTGCAAAGCTACTTGTGGTTCTTATTTTGAAAATCTCCTGTGCAATCAGAAATCACAAAATCTTTAACCAAGACTATAGACTATATTGTCCCTTAGCCAAATGCCTGTAATATACCCTCAGCACGATGAAACTGTTAGCACACATGCACTCAAAACTAGGTCTAAACAAGTCTGAACGTGAACTGGACTTATGTGCTGAAAGAAGTAAATACCTAGGAATAAACCCCAGAAGCAGAGCGTATGGAAGCAAGCACCTTGCTGTGGCATTTTCTGATGAAAACGTTTTTTACTTCACCACAGAACCTAATGGAAATCCAGACTTACGTCAGCGTTTTGCAGCAGATCATCCAGACAACCCCTCGTGTGTCCCCTATAACCACTGGCATATGTGAGGTAAGTATTGCTGTTGGTAAATACGTGCTGCTCTAAGTAAGAAAGAGACAATATGTTCACTCCTAAAGCGTCCCCAGATCCTCTGACTCTCACTCCAAGGCTAGATGGAAACTGCAACAACTATGAGTAAGTACTGAATAGGAGAGCAAAAACTAACTGTAGCTTTGGAAAACTGAATTGATCAGGAGGAGAGAGACAGCGTTAGTCAAGTGCACTCCAGCATATGTATTAGCTCCAAAAATGGTTAGTTCAAAGGCAGTTGAAGTAGTTGTGCTTCCTACCCGAGGAGGAGCTGGCAGGATATAGAAGTTTTTAGAGAGAGAGTAAATCTTGTCCTGAAGGGGCGAGGTGTGGTGAAAATTTGTAAATCAAATAAATTGCTACAGACTAGATGAAAACTTGGTGATTCCCACCAATATGTGTCTATGCCAAGAACGTGTATTAATTGGAAGAAGATGTAACAGCTATATCTACAGGGTCTAATTTCAACATAAGCTGTACTTCTACAGTCCTACCATCTGACATCTTTTATTCTTAAAGCCATGCCACAGGAGTTTCCTTGCGGTCCAATACCCATGGTTTTGTTTGTCTTTTGTCATTTTCTATCTGTCTTTACAGTTTATTTCCAGTAGTAGAATTTCTTTTGTCTCTTTTTAAGACTGAAACATACCTTCCTGTAAACACATTGTTTTCTTTCAACCAGGAAAAACTGATAGCGGAGAGGAGGATCCCTGTTCTGCAGAGCCAGCTGGAGGAATACAAGAGCATCCTCTGTCAGCTACAGGCCCAGAAATACAAACTGCAGACAGAGGTACTGACCGTATACACAACTATAATGCTCATGAACTCTGCTCTCTTTATGGCCACTTGGTCTTTAACAGGGTCTTGTGAACTCAGTTGACTTGGAGATTTGGAGGTGTTTTTTCATTTTAGTTTTACACCTTTTTATTCAGCTGTTTTGTTCCCTTTCCCTCGGCGGCCCAAATCCTCAGGTTCAGATGGCCAGGGAGGGCTGTAGGTATCGTAGCCACAACAAAGTTTGTCCTTGCTTACCGGAGTAGCTGGCGGGAGAAGGTTTCCACTTTGCAACTGGATTCCTGCAGAACAGAGTCAGCAGGAGTTTGTGGATGGAAAAGTCATGCGGGGCTGTTCCTGCTCTCTTTCTTTCTTTCTTACTGAGCTCAGGCTGGAAATTGGCTCCATGAACAATGACGGAGGACCTTCAGCGTTCTGCCCAGCCCTTTCTGTGGGTGCCACACGCAATGCTGAGCTTGCTGTGAGAAGGACTGGGCAGACTCGGTAATCAAAACCGAAATAGGTGTTGAGATACATTTGGCATCCTGCGTCCATCCCTGGCACTATGAAGCCCTAAGTCAGTGCCTCTCCTGTGCTTAGACACAACCAGCACCAAAACCACCTGCTTGTTGCCTGTTCCTGATTTGCAGAAAATGACTGTCCAAGCCTTTCACTCATTGTTCCTGCCCATCTCCCAGACAAACCTGCCAGTGTCTCTGAGTGAGCATGCTGTGCAGGGATGAGGGTGGCAGGGGCTGGAGGAGCAGCTAAAGGCTGCAGTGAATGGAAACCAGACCTGGATAATTGCCAGTGGCAGGTCTGCCTCCGTGCAGTTTAATGTTTCTTAGCGGATAAGGGTGGAGAATGACCACGTTATGCCCCCCAAATACAGCTTCCTTTGTGCCTCGAATTGTCCATCCGTGGTGGAGGAAGTGATATACTGGTATAAAAGACCTTTTAGTGGGATTTTGGACTCCTCTGGACGGACATAGCAGCAGCTCTCAGCTTCTTGAATGTAACATCCCTCGCTAGAGCGCTCGGGGACAGTGCTTTTCCTTGGTCTCTTTCTCATGTCTGATGCTCCGGCGGAAAGGACGCATGTGCTCTGGGAAGGGCAAGAGTCAATAGAGTGATAAATAAGGTAATAAATGAATATAGAAAAAAGGGGCGAAAAATCAGCCTTCTGCTGGCAGGCGGAGAGGGGCACTCTTTGGGGAACTAGCTGTGATGCTTTCAGAGTCAAATCTTCGTGGCCCATTTCAAAAGAGTTTATTAATCTATTCATTCTCATGCCTTGAGATTAAAAGAGTGAAATAACTTCATGAGTGGAGGCCAGTGACGTGGTTGCTTGGGACGCAGAAGGAGCTGACGACTGAGGTGTTCTGTAGCCCCTTGGCTTTCCTGTTTCTGGACCTGGTAACGGTGTTGCTGAGAGGTTATCCACCCCACCTCGTCAGCACTGAACACTAACGGAGTCTGTGAAACCTGTTGGTCACCTCATACACTGCAATATAACCAGATTAATACCCAGGGACTTGGCTCCTAAATTCAGGCTCTTAAAAGGTTTTTGAAAAATCTTGCCTGTAACATAAAGAAATAAAGCAATTATTAAAGAATCCATTAGTCAGTTATTACACCATTAGCTTTTTGTGAGTGCATCTCTTTAAAAGCTGTTTGAAAGGGGGAAAAATAATCCCAAGTGATAAAAGAAATAGAATAAATAGCCACCAGTAGCAGAAGAAAGTGAGAGTGGAATTACACTGCCAGATATCCCACCTGTAACTCCTGCCTCTTGTTTTTGCAAGGGACTCATCGCCACCTCCTGGCTGATGTGCTCTGCAATGACGGGCGTTGAGGCCTTACTTCACAGCAGTTATTTTTGTTGCTGAAGTGAAAAAAGCCGATGAATTCAATTCAAAAGGGGAGCTTCTCATTTATTTTTAAAAAAAGACCCTTAACCTTCAGTGCGTGGTCCACAGTCCACAGTGGAGGAAGAACAGGTTTTGCATGGGCACATCTTCCCAGTTAAGCGCTTTTGTTCTTGTAAGACACTGCCTGCTCTGCCGAGGCCATCCACGGTCAACCGCGGGTCAGGCAGCGAGACGTCAGCCCACCTCACGTGCAAGGGGAAGGAGCCATCGCACAGCTCTTCCACCGGTTCATGCCAATTCCACCATGCTTATTGTGGAACAGAATCTTTGGGATAGATAAGGGGGCTGGAGAGCAGGGAGCTATCGTTTTTTTATAACTAAACAAATGCAGTGAAACTGCTGCTGTGTTTCAGCATTATAGCCTCACTCGTCACAATAAAACATCTTGCCTTTGAAATATGGGGATGCTGAATGCTTCAGAGCTGCTTCTTTCACCCACCCATTTTTGTTTACCAGACTACCATGCTGGAGCAAGCGATTAAAAACACCCAGGAGAGTTATGATGATGAAATTCAGCTTTACAACGAGCAGATTGAAAACCTCAGGAAGGGGATAGAGGAGGCCGAGAGGACCTTGGAGAAGTACACCACTGACTGCCGCCAGCTGGTGATCTACCAGCAGTCCCTGGAGAACGAGCTGGAACGGTACAAGCGTATCATTGAGAACGAGGACAGCCGGTAAGGCTGGATTTCTGGACTCTCCCAAAGGGACCAGTGACCTCTTTTCTCTCCTTTGGAAAAAATGTATGTTTAAGGGCATTTGACCCACCCAAAGCTATGGCCATTTCACACCTTTCACTGGTAGATACCCAGGGACAGGAATCTCAATAGATGGAAAATCTGGTCAAGCCTCTGCCAAGAAAAGGGTCAGAGCCATTTAGAGCTTCTCCTTTCCTACAGTCTCCTTTCCATATCCTGTCCTGGCATCAGTGCACAGAGGGCAGGGGCACAGGAAAGCCAACTGAACACCCTCTCCACTGCTGGGGGTTAGCAAAGGTTGCTGGGGATTACAGGCAGGTTGGTCTCGCAGGGCTCAGGCAGGGCAAATGCCCTGTAAAGCAAAACACTCTTCAGGCAAGGGGGAAAAAAGGGTAGAATATAAGAAATTCGCAGGGATTTGAGTTGCGTTTAAACCTACAGAGGAGCACTGGCTCCCTCTAATGTCACATCAGTCTCACAGGAGAAAAGGAGCTGGGCTTTCACAGCAGTGCCTGGTGCGCCTGCGCTGGCAGACGCAGCAGGGCCAGACCCCTGAGCGCCCAAACCGCTGCACTGGGTGGTCCAGAGGACGCAGGGAAAGGACACTCACTAACAGTCAGTCTCACATGTGGGGAACGGGTATTTCATCAATTTTCAGTGTCTCATTTTGGACACTGCATTCTGGTTAGAGGTATCTGATCAGGGCAAATCTCAGCACCAAAAATCAACATACGCATCTCTTGCCTATCTACAGAGGGTGTGTATCCTCCCTACAGGCCAAAATATTCTCTCAAATTCTGGCACAGCAGAATGGAAAGGCCACAGATATAGCAACTGGCTTGCATATAGGCCAGCTTCTTCGTTTTAATTTTAAACCCTTAATGCCACATAATACCACCTCAAATATTTTCCAAGGAAGACTGCTCAGTTTTCTTCTTGCCCTTCTGAAGTCAGGCATATGCAAGTAACGTTGTAATGGCTACCAAATTTCATATTTTAATGGCCAGCATTTACAGCTCTTGCTGACCTCTGGTAGGCACGGATTGACTGTTTGCCCATCCAGAATCTTCCCATCCTTTCAAAGTGCTGGGCTAAATTTCAGACCTATTGCCATGGGTTTTTACCACCGGTGTACTTTGCCTAGTAGAGCATCCCACGTCACCTGCTGGTGGAAACCAGCCTAACTAACTCCTGCAAAGGTGCTGTGGCTGTGTTGATCTTCCCTGGACAAGAAACAGGCTCCCATCATTCTCTTTGACTCCTCACCACAGAGAAATACATTTCTTTAACCTCCGTGCTTCATTTTTGTTCAATTTTGCTTGCTTTTGATGGAAATGAAGGGGAGAGGTCTGACCGATGCGCCTCTTCTCCGGCAGGTTAAACTCTGCTATAGCAGGAACGCCAGTCACACTCTTCACGCAGATCTATAGACCTGTCCAGCCTCAAGCTTCGAGGGGAAGAGGTAAACCTGTGACATGTCTTCCTGTGTCTGTCAAGAGCAGCATCATTGTATTTTAAGCTGTTTTTCCATTTGTCTTCCATACGAACACCAGCTGTGACAGCCTGACTCCAGGCTTGCTCAGTAAACGCAACGATTTCAGCTTACCTCAGCTGGCTTTGGGACAAGCTGTCAAAGGGCAAAACCACAACCAAATGAGGTTTTTTGCTTATTCTTACAATTTGCTACTTAAGCCAATCAATAGAGCAAAGGCAGAAGGCACCTGAAATTATGGAAAGAGCTAGGGGTTTTGTGCCGACTTGTTGCGAGTCGTTGGCCCACACTTTAGTTCCATGCAAAGAGCATCAGGGCATGTTGAGTGGTGCGGACAGGCAGAGGAGACTTTTTTGGGCCTATTTTTTGGGCCTGTTTTCCTCTGAGTGGTGTTTCCTCCCTGCCGTATGATTGCTTGTTAGAATTAGGATGCTTGTAAACGCGGTGACAAGGGAATGGCCAGGACTAGTGAGGCTTCTTTTAGTAAAGAGGGGAGCCGGTTTATAGAAAGGTGCTATAGGTATTAACGTTTGGGATGACTTACTGTAGCTTAAATCTGAGGCTCACTGGGGTTTTACTAAAGGCAAACTGCCCTGAGAGTGGAGATAAATGGTCAAATGAGGGGTTTTTTGGAGTGCAGCTGTAATTTTTCTAACTGTTCTGTGAACCGTAGCGGTTTTATATCAAGTGGGGCCATAATGCCCGAGGCCAAATCCTTGGCAGCTGTAAATAACTACTGTCCTGCAAAGTCTCGTTTTATACCTGCTGAGGATTCACCGTTTTATGTGTACTACTGTACCTGTGACACGGGACAAACCAGCTTCTGTGGGAAAGCATATTAATACCCGTCTCTCCGCTTGTTCCCGTAATTCCCAGTACCAACCTCTGCCTACTCTGCTCTAACTATTCATGCCATGGAAATCAGTAGCCCGCCCGTGCTCTTGCTGCTGCCGAGCTGCCATGGGGTCTGTGGCTACCGACTGCC
This sequence comes from Stercorarius parasiticus, assembly GCA_013396915.1. Taxonomy (NCBI): domain Eukaryota; kingdom Metazoa; phylum Chordata; class Aves; order Charadriiformes; family Stercorariidae; genus Stercorarius; species Stercorarius parasiticus. The sequence goes on from VWZL01000808.1 coordinate 22,818, forward strand.
CAGGAGAGCCGAAGCACAGCCTGCAGGACGGGCTTCCCTCTGCGGGGACCGAGAGCCTGGTGTCCGTGGTGCCACAATGCCAAAATGTAGCTTTGCTCTGTGCCCGCCGGCCACTGGCTGCTCCCTCCTGATGCACCTCCCTGCCTCTGCCCATACCCAAAATTGCCCTGCCGGGAGGTGCCTGGCTCACTCAGATTTCCCCATCCCGGGACACAAAGCCGAGGCATCCCCCTGCTGAACCCCTCTTCAGAAGCACTGGAAGAGCTGGTGAGGACGCTCACCTTTTCTGTCAGGCCTGGACTGCTCACCCAGCAGCCTGCATTCAGCCGGAAGGTTTTAAATGGGGCTTTTGGGTTGTTTTTTTCCTCCCCAAACCCTAGCGGGAGTTGTAAAGGCCAGACAAGCTATTTCCACCGCCAGGCCGTGCCTCTGACTGTGGGCACCTGGCTTCAGGCTCTGCCTTAGGAGACGAGGTTTCTTGTCCAGTTAAGGGGGCCAAACCCCGCTGCCACAGGAGCAAGGAGCTGAGCCTGACCACAGCAGCAGCTGAATGCTCCTGCTGAGCACTAATGCAGGCCTGATAGGCGAATGTTTTGTGCAGCTGCCTCTCTTAATTGCACGGTTGTCCTGTCCTCAGGACAGGCAGTGGCGACCTCAGATGCTACTCGGCCAAGGGGGCCCATGCAAAGGAAGAGGCTGTTTCATGCACTGATGGAAACTGTGCTCACATTTGCTGCTTCATTCAGCTCGCGGCCGGCAGTAGGGAGGGTGAGAGGTAGCTCTAGCATTGGCAGCGACTGCATTCAGCACTGTTCGTTGTTTGCTTTGTTTTGATTTTTCCCTAGATATCACCCAGGCCGTGCAAGACATTGCCAGCGTAAAGCCCAGACAAAAAGCTCTGACAAAGAAAATTGCCAGGAAAAAGGAGCTGAAGTCTAAAGACATAACTGACGGTCTCTCGCCCGAAAGAATGTACGAAAGAACTCTGGAAGGTTTTGACCAAGATCAGCTGGAGTTTAGGCACGAGGGCTCAGTCACATGTGAACCTGAGCAGGAAGGATTAGAACTCGATGAAACACAAATGGGCCCAGAGGACGTACCTGATGGAGCCCAGATAAGTAAAGCCTTCGATAAATTGTGTAACATTGTGAGGGAGAAAATAAGAGTCTACAAGAGACCGGAGCCTAAACCTGATGCCCATCCCAAAGGGCGTTATGTGCTGGTAACAGGGGAGGAAGGCTATGAGGAACCTTGCATCATGGCCCCCTCTGTCCCACCTGGGGGAGGGATCACAGTTTCCACCGGCAACGGGAAGGTGATGAACGGTGGTGATGTGGAGCCCATCCCGGAGCTGCCTGAACCTGCTGAACCATCAAGAAAAGAAAAAAAGGATATCCGTGAAAGGAGGGAAGAGTTGGAACTCGAAGATAAACAGAAAGGGGAAGAGAAAGAATACATACTTGAATGGGGCAAAAAAACAAGAGGAAAAATTGAGCAAATCACAAAGTATCCGGACATCTCTGAGCCTGAAACGGTTCCTTCCCCTGGTCTGATAAGCCCAACTGAGCCAGGAGTCATTAGAGAGACAGAATATGAACGAGAAGATAAGCAGGGCCTTTTGTTCAGGGAGGCAGGCTTGCCTGGCTCCATGAGCTACGAGAAGGTGGAGGTGGTGGAATCCATCGAGAAGTTTTCAGATGACAGGATTCAGACATACGAAGAGACAGCCACGATTGTGGAGACGATGATAGAGAAGACAAGCAAGAAGAAACCAGGTGACAAAGGCTCTTAAGTGACATACACACACCCTGCCTCCTTGATAGTCAACTTGTCTGGCATAGTTATTAAATGACTGGGTTTTTTTTCCTGACTGAATGATATGGTAGTGAGATTTTTGCTGTTTGGTATGGAACAGATTGATACCTTGGTGGCAGTTCTGTCTGATGTAGGCTCACCTTTGGTGCCAAGACCATTAGAGCGCTCCAGGGCAACAAGTAACAGGCACATCCTATGCAATTGATTTTTCATGATTAGGACAAGTTGGAAGTAATTATTATTATTAGAGAGCTGCCTGGCTTTCCACAGTATCTGGGACAAATTTGCATATTCTTCTGCTGCCCCTATAGCTGCCGTATGATTCCCCATCTCTCAGACAGCTGCAAATATTAACTTGTGACACCTGGTTCATTTAATAAAAGCTTTGCCTTCTACCGAAGATACCCACTGTGGGTGCGTGTTGCCTTTACCGTTGGCTAATAGTCCCTACGTCAGCTGGCTTGGTGTGCAGGAGTTCTTCCAGGGGAAGGGGGCTGGATACCTGTTAAATAACCTGTTCCAAAGCTCTCTCATTTACAGTACTGAAATAGAGGTCAGGTTGGCAGGTTTTTTTTTTTTGGATCTAAAGACAAACTCTCAGTGTTTGAAATAAGCTCTTACTGCGTATCTTCTCAGAATAAAACTTGAAATTCCACCAAAGTGGGGGATAACCCTTCTAAAAGACACTAAAGGCATTACTTGTCCTTCGCCAACACAACTAAGGTATTTACGAATGCCAACAAGCTTTTTGAGCAGACTGCAGCCAACTCAAAGGACTCTGTGCTTTGTTATTTTTCTTCTTGACCGTTTCCTCGGACTGCAGCATTTTACAGAGTTTAACACTGCCACGTCATCCCGCCGCAGCCCAGGCATCTGCAGTCCCACGGAACTCCACAGGATTGCTGGAACAAGCGGTGCCTTCCCACGTGCCTGGGGAAGCAAAAAGCAATAGTTCCGCAACGGCTTCCTGCAGCTTCCAGAAATCTTTGACTCAGGAAAAAAAAAAAAAAAAGAAATCTTGATAACTATTTGAAGTGCTGGTGAATCATTTAGACCTCAGCTTGACTTTAGGCACTAAAATAATCCCATACGCTTATGCAAAGTACATAGTGAAGTGCTTTACTAGGCTGGGTGCTGCACGTTCCTTCTCCCATCCCAGGTCTCAAAGTTTTCATTTCAGCTGTTGGTTTTGTTAAGCCTTTTTCCTTTCTGGCTGGTGACGCCTGTCAGCTGTGACGGAAGGGGTGCGATTTGAGCTAAAGAGCCTGAGCTTCACGGCGACCTTCTCCCATCACCCAAGGCTTGCCTTCGACATTGTGTTGGGTTTTCCATTAGTCACAGTCCAATGCAGGTGTAGCATCTCATCTACTGTAACTGTTACGTCTGGTGAAGCGGCACCTTCTTTTTTTGAAACAAGGACAAGTGACCCACATCATTAGCCACATTTTTAGTCAGGATTTTTTTTTTTTTTTTTGGTCGATGCGGTTTTATTGAAATGCTGTGGGAGTTTATGCCAGACATGGCTTACTAGGGTGTGTGCTACTTTTCACTTTAATTTAGTTAAACACTGTAAATAACCGCAGAGAAGGAATTTATCAACGCGTACGCAGGCTGCACTCTTGAGCTGGGCGCAACTGCTCAGAATAACTGCTGGTGAAAGCAGGTTCTGACTACTGCAAAGGAAAAGAACCCAACTGCAGCAACAGGAAGGCTGTTGAATAACTCTGTCACAAAACAGGGTGTAAACAGATTCAGGCAGTACCTGGCCAGAACTCAGTGTTCCCCCCTCCCCGCCATGTGATTTCACTGCAATAGAGAATTTCATGTTGGGAATACAAAAAGCCTTAGGCGATGGCAAGGAGGCAACACATCAGTAGAGCCTGGGTTAGGTGTCTAGAGTGTGAACATCCCCCCCCACCTCCATCTATTTTGTGGTGTCACCGCTCTTCGCTGCTGACCTAGCAATGGTTTTCCGATGGCTCATGGACATGTTCAGCAGCTGTGCAGTATTTAAAAAAAAAAAAAAAATCGCTCCTAAAGCGTGTTCGGTGGCCCTATTACTGAAAAAGGTCACCTACTGTTTCACACAGGTAGCAACCCGAGGTGCAAGACTTGCACCAAGCTGGTGCTGAGCTGCACCACGGACACCAGCACCAGCAGAAGTCAAAGACCGTGAAGAACTAAGGCCTAAATTCTGCTAGGATCGCTGACCTGCCTTCCACAAACCCAGCAGTAGTGCAGTAAGGCTGCAGAGGATGGGCAGCTTTCTGTAAATTTGTATGAAAATTTTACATGGACAAAACACTGGCATGCTATCGTTCCTAGCGACAATGCTGACAGGTACAGTAAATCTTGTGACTGATGGTCTAAGCTCTGCTTTAAATGCAGATTCTCAGTGAAGTGTTTAAATGCAAAGGGTGAGGGTGAAATACTTGCGAGCAGCTATTCAGCAGAGCCTGGGAGGAGACCTGGGTTACTACAGGCACATTCTCACCTTGGTGGCGATCAGAACTAGATCAGGAGGTCCCCTGCCATCTTATACTGCTGCAGACATGGTAAGAAATCATAAAATGAAATGTGCCATGGGGACACGTGAGCTAAAAAGTACCCAACCGTGAGGCTGGGAATTAGGGAGGAAGAGGGAAACAGGGTGGGGGTTTTTTGTGGATCAAAGTGCTCCAAACAGCAGAGAGGAAAAGAAAAAAAAAAAAAAAAAATCTGCTGTAGCTTTTCCTTGGTGCCAGAACTGCTTAGGAAATGCAGTGCAAAAATGTCACCGTCTCTCTTCCCGAGCGTCTCCTTTCCTAGCGAGGGCAGCAGTTTGGCACCACCTCACTGCAGCGCTGCCCCTGGAGACAGCGGGTCTGAACCATGTGAGTAATGTCCAGGGCTCTTCCCAGCCTGTGGCCTTCATCTCCTGCGTTCCACTGCCTCAGAGCTAACAGAAAGCCCATTGCTCTTCAGCTCTTGCTATCAACTCTTTCGGAGGATGGTGTTTATTTTCTCCGTACCCAGCACACACGGGCTACAAATTTCTTTATCAGTGTAAAAAGCAGAGGAAGAGGAGGGGGCCATCCCACTTCGAGCAGCATATTACCTCCTGTGGACCTTCGGATAGGCAAAGATGATAGGGCCTGCCAGGTTACAACAGCTCTTTATTTTACTTATGTTATAAAACATCATCACAGGGCTTCACCTGTTTCAAGTCACGAGCTTCATTCCCCCCTTTATTATAAATACTAACAAATTAACTTTATTTTCCATCAGCAATACCATAAAAACTTAGTCTAACTGGACATATTTTTCATCGATCCCCTGATGCAAAAATCCTGAAGAATTTGAAGAAGTAGATCTCTATATTGTATATACACTTAGTTTTATATATACTTATATCAAAACTCGCCATTTCTGTATATCACTCTTTATCGTGATCTTTCACTTAATAAATTATGTCAGCATTATGAAAATATGAACAACCATCTAGTTCTTTTGCTGCTTTATAAGATATTTAATGATTGAACAGAGAACTGCAAAATTACATAAATGCAATGGAAAGTCATGTACACATTCATTTAAGAGCTCCACATGGACTTTTCTTATTCCAAAACGTTTTCCACATTTTAAGAGTCCTTCAAAAGCTTCCAGTTACCTCTTTCTTGGAACACACACACACACACACGAAGTTATGTGTGTGTATATGTATTATACATTACATACCATATGTAATCCTATACATATTTATAAGCAAATATACGTAACATACTGTGACTGTACATATTGTATGTAATATATATACACAGAGAGAGATATACCACAGGTGTGTCGTATGCATTTAGACATACAGGTGTATGCATAAATATATAAATATATATATATATGGTAAATTCTTCCCTCCGGTATGTACACGCTGCTTTTTGTAAGATCTGGGTGCCTCCCACTGTGCCTGCTGCCACCAGCGTGATCCGTTCACTTCCAAAGATACAAGCAAACCTGTCCCCAACCCATTTAACATCAGTGAATTTTGGCTCAAGCCTCATGAACTCCAGTTCACGGTTTGAAGTAGGCCCCTCTTGTCCTTGGGTTAAGTTTTAAATCACCAAATTAAACACAGTTGGCACTACAATGTACTTGAACAAATAACCAAGAGCTCTTCAAAAATGAAAATCACCTGGGGCCTGATTTTTCTCCTGCTGACACCTGTTTATCCCAATAAAAATCACCCGGGACCTGATTCTTCCCCTGCTGATGCCTGTTTATCCCAGTGTGACCGGATGGTCTGAAGGGGCAGCTGTGTGCAACAGGGAACCCGTGAGTAGTGCGAGGCTGTGCGTCGTGGCTTTAGAGTGTAATTCACATAGGCTTGGAGTAGGTTGAGCTGTTTATTTCGTCATTTGGATTTGCAAAGGCAAGAACAGGCCTCTTATGGAAAGATAAAAGATGGATATTCACCAGGAAAAACAGTATAGGTTATACATTCTTAAGTGAAATGTGTCCACCCTATAACCTTTGGGTTACACTTTGAATTTGTTAGATAAATATTTCCTTACTGAATGTGTTTCTACTACTATGCACCTGATCAACCAGGACAACTCTTATTAAAATGTTTTAGATTAATACTCTGGATATTAAAAATACATAATAAAATTCTGAAACTAGTCACTGCTAAAAAGTAGATCTTGGACCAAAGCACCTGCTTAAAATTTGTGTTTGAGTAGGTCCACTGATGGCCTTTAGGTAAGTGAGTGCCTAAATACTTGCAGAATCAAGAGCCTTTATTATTCAAAGGTTAAATTTGGGATCTCACACCTGAGAACGTGTAGTGGTTGCTACCATGAGTAATTCCCACTGAGGAGGATGTTGTGTCTTGCGGCGATAGCCAAAGCAGACTCCAAGGGCAAGAGAGACTGACCTTACTCACGTACGGAAAGTGAAGGTGGGACAGACTCTTTAAGCAGCAAAGAGCAATGGTTACCAACGAATCTGCCCAAACGCCACTACATCTTATTTCCCAAGAAGGCCAACTTTGCATGATGCGTTAATAACTGAGGCGTGTTTTCCCCCTTAAAAATATTTATATAACATAAAAATAACAAATCTCTGTTTTTAAAAATGAAATTTGAATAAAAAATTGCTTTGGGACTGAAGCTGCGTACTTCAAATTTCTCCCACAGCAATCTACTGATGGCCAGGCTGTAAACCCCAGAAAACAGGGGTCTGTGGTTGGAAACACTGACACGGCCTCACCTTACGCTGCTGTAGCACATATCAGTACAGAGATGAGCAGATGCACTTCTGCACACACGTCGCCAGAAACCCTACAGCTCATTCCCTATGTGCTCGTTCTGCTGTTAGATGGTAAATGGATTTAAATTGCCAAAATTAAAAAAAAAAAAAGCCAACAAACAAAACTGAAACTTGTGCTTCTACAATGCCCTGACCCTGTTCTGCAAAGCACTTCCCCATGTCACCCGGCTTTGGCATCACTTTGCCTTCTTTATTGCGTGCCTGTTGACCCATTCCGCGGCTGAAGTGTTAGTGTGGATGTTGTGTAAGTGTATATATTAAAGAAAACTCTCAAAAGAATTGGATTTCTGCAAATTGGATTGGTAAACTTTCTTCACCTCTGGACTATTTCTTTCTGTAGGGTCTAGCGCTACTTTGGTAGAACCCGATGGGGGAAGTCCCACTGAGGTCAATGATGCAGAAGGAGCTGTTAGACGTTCAAAGACCTCTCCAGCCAACCTCTTTGTGATTCCCTCTCTCACAGTATTTTTTAAAGATGTGCCGATTATCACCAACTGCCAATGTTAAAATTCACTCCTTTTTTTTTTAATACAAACAACATTTACCACAAAAATATGAAGGGAAAAGCCATCAACTTCTTTGCAGGTTGTTACCTATTCATATGACACAAAAGAAAAATCATTTACAGTCACAAACTGTACATAGTATTTGGTGGGGGACGGTAGATTTGTGGTTTAGAGTAAAAAAAAGGATTGCTTCAGTGGTAATTAAAATAATTATTGATGAGCTAGAGGACTTTAAAATCAAGAAAGTGTGATAATTTGGCTACAGAGACTATCATTGTAATATGTTTAACACAGAGGTTTGGATAGTAGAAAGGTGAGTAGAGGGATCTGGGGAAGGAAAGACACGTCATGCAGAACAGCACTAGTTCTTGCTCAGTATACTCTTCAGGCTTCTCTCCACTGCTTCGTCTAACTCTTCTTCCAGCTCTTCCTTCTTGGACATGGCCAGTTTGGACTGATAATCTTTTACTATTTGGTCTATATATGGTGCACTCTGAGTCCCGTGCAGCATCAGTGTCCACTCCTTCAGCACACCCCGCTGCGGCAGACTGCCGACAAACCCAATCTCTAGAGCCCAGGTGCCTCGGGGGTCTTCTCCCCAAGTGTGTGTGGTCATGAAAGGCCATTTGTCAAAACCCACCTTGGAGTCGTCATCCCTGGGGCGCCGGCTCAGTAAAATGGACTTTGTTCCCATGGGCGAGGTCATGTTGATGTTGAGGTCTCCTCGCCTAGTGGAATTCACAGTTATAACTGCTTGGACATGTTCAAGGTATCGGACAAAGTTTTCCTTCCCCTCACAAGCATCAGTTGTGAGTGTGAGCAGCAGCTTGCCACTTGGTGGTATCTTTCTGCAGGTCAAAGATAATTAAGCAAATTAAAAGGATACACACAGCATGACATGGCTCATGCTACAACTACTGGGTTTTGGTGCCTCACAGAAAAAAACATGCTATTTTCCTTGTTAATACATGGAGAAGTAAGGAAATAATAGTTGCAAACTGAGCCAAAAAGAGAAGATTCTCTTAAAAAAAAAAAAATCAAAACCTTAATTTGAAAATACATAATGAAATGTACACCTACACAAAGAGAGAAGGAATACAGCTAAGAGTTACGTACTGCTCTTTAAGAAATATTAACATACATTTAATAGTTGCCTTTACATATCACTACTCTATTGGGTAATTGCATAATAATGTGTGTATTCAGTAATAGAACCATGAGTAGTCAGTCATGTCAGTCACCTTAAAAGCCGGCAGCAATCGGCTGTCTGGAGTCAGAGGAGCCAGTTGCACAGTTTCAGTGCAGTCACGTCAAAGCCTACATCCTTGTTCTGCTTTGGAAACCAGCACAAACACGGGATTCCCAGTCTCAGCTCATTTGAAAAATGTTTTCCCATGGAAATTGCTACCCTTGAACCGCTCCCCTACAGGAGCACACGCACTGAGGAAAGAAGTTGCATTTGTAAACCAAGTTGCCGAAGTGTTGCCCCTTGAAGTCGCAAGTTTCTCGGTTGTTATAATTCAGTCATTATGAAGGCCAATGCACAATTCACTGAAAGACATCTGCCCCAAGCCACGCCAGACCTGCAGATGGAACACAGGCTCAGTCCTGCTCCATTTAATTTGCAAGGACCCTGTCATCCAATGGAAAACAGATCCCTGTTATCAGCGCAAAGGGCTCCTTTGCTGGAGAGAGTCGGACACCAGAGGATGCATCGCCTGGAAGTTGGCACGCAAGAGGAGAAAAACCACTTCACACGTGGGCTGGGCAATCCCTCACAGCTGCTAATGGTCTCACCAGCGTTTGTCAACGGGATGAATTACGCACAAGAGGGAGCAGCATGACACTGGTTGGTGCTCTCGGCTCCCCGCATGCTGGGCACCCACAGTGTGTTTGCTCCCTACCTGGGAGGCAGCAGCATAATTTCCACAGCGTGCCTCCGGCGCTGCCAGGAAGAGGCGAGAGCAAGGTGCATCCACGTCCTCCCAGCTCTCACAGAGGAGGCCGGCAGCCACTGACTTGCTTGGGATCCCAGGCCAGGCCCGAGGGCATGGCCCCTGGCCCGGGAGCAGTGCCCTGCTGGCAGCTGGGGCTGCCAAGTGCCTGCCAAACCCCTTGGGGTCAGGATGCGTCTAGCAATTACCAGTTGCCTCAGAAACTGGCCGGCAAACTACACCACAAATGTCAATAAAATTCTCTGCGTCTTCACCATTAGCGTGCTGTGAGCAGCGTGACACTTTCCTCTGTCTAAAAGAAATACTTGAAAGACAAGAATTACTGTAATCATTAAAAAAGGGAATAAGTCACAAAAGACTACAGTCAGCTTGTCATTACCTCTTCCAGTGGCTTCTCCCTGACCTAGGTTTTGCAGTACAATAAGGAGGGTCCCTTTTAAAGGGCATTGACCACACTGAAGTAATGAATACCTTCCTTTCAAAGGAAATGTGTAGCAGCCTTTTCCTTTTGCTAATGAAAGTAGGGCGTTCTTCAGAGACCAGTGAAAGTGTTTCATTCAAGCACCACTTCCAGGAATTTTCTTCTTGAGAGGAGCTCCAGGTATTAGAGCTTAATACATCACTAATTGGCTCAGGCCAGTCTCTGCCCCCCACTTTCATAGAGTACTGCCTTCTTGGGAGTACTTGCAGAGTAAAAAGACATTCAGGTCCAGGTCCTCAAGGCATTTAAACCACTTACCTTAAATGGGAAAACCTGTGTTATTCTGAATCTTATGGATGCCTTGGAGCAGAAGCTGGTGTAACATAAATATTGCATAGCTAAAATATTTGAACATATAATTATGAACCCCTCAAGATCTGTTTTGTATGCCAAAGCACAAGAAAAAGGCACTAGATGCAGCCAGAGGTGAAGGATCATCATCTCACAGTTGCCACACACTTGCAATTTCTCTGCATGGGAAGCATGGTCCTCAAAGCAATCTGAATACGCATTGTCTCACAGCGATCTCACATGGCAGACAAAGCTTTGTCAAACTGCTTTGTTCTGAGAGCTGTAATAAGTGCTTTATATCTCCTCCAGTAAAGGAGGGAGGACACCACAGTGTGAGTCTTTTCTATCTATCAACACCAAAACCCAAAGAAGTAAGAGCAGTGTTACCACTCCATCTGCTTTGCAGACAGCTTGTCAGCTGCAAACAGCTTTTCTTTCCACCTTCTTAAATGCTGCAGTGCAGAAGTTATCTCGGGTCTACAAAACACATTAGAAACACTTGCTCTGTTTCCCCCTTTCCTATCAATTCGAATCCAATACTCTCTGCTTTGCTAGACTCATTACTAAAGTCCAGGTGAAATTTCCCCAAAGAAACAAAAAGAAGCAGGGGTGGTGGAAAAAGCCTGACCCAAAAGGAGCAGAAAAGAAGATGGGTTTTCCAAACCCTCACAGTGTGCCACTGCCCAATTGAGATATATGTATATAAAAAAAAAAATATATATATAGTCGCTTTTTCATGAAGTGTAGTACCCAGTTAGAGATGAGCAAGGGGAGCTAAGCGCTCTCTAGAAGCATGCTGCTGTGCTCCTGTTCTTCCGCTAATGGACTACGATGTCCTAAATCATCTTTGTATCTCCCTGAACCAGCCAGAACCAGACTTGTCCTTTTTTTTTTTTTCTTTTTGCTGACACAACAAAAATCCTTTTTCAGGGGAAGCTCCTATTGCTGAGAAGTGTTTCCATGCTTTAAATACTGATTGCTTTCACATGCTGTATATTCTAGGCTGTCAGCTCTTTCCTGGCCTGTTTCTGCTAATTGACAATACTGCTGTGGTACACTCCTCTGGATCAACTACTCACCTACCTAAATCTATATTGAACGTGTATTTTATATATACAGATATCTATACTTATATAAACATATGGGTTATATATAGAAAATGTTGCTCCAGCAAGGCCAAATGCGAAAAATAACCCAGTTACCATGGCAGAAGTGCAGCATAGTTTCCATTTTCAAGGAATCTCTGGACGTGCTGGGATTTAACTAGTTTTATTTACAGTGCAATTCAAAAAAAGCAGACGTTGCAAGTCATGATTCTTATTATCTCCTGTCAGTGACATTTTCATTGGTGGATGTAAATATTACAGCAGTCCTATTAACACATAGATGTGTCGGGTAATTATAGGGGGCAGCCCTGCAGCAGAGTTAGGAGGGTCAGGTGGTGACTGACTTGGTTGGACTTTACGAATCTGCATGCTGGAAGCACAAAGCTTGTTCTGGGCGCTGCTCTCAAGAGACACCAATACAAGGCAGCGTATTTCTTAACTCCGGATAGGCAACAGCAGCTATAGGGAAGCTTTACTGCAGAGTTCCAGATCCCTGGGCTGGAGGAAATGCACCGTCACCTCTGCTTTTCTATCCGATCAAGAGCAGAAACGGGACAGAAAAACAAAGGCAGAAGGAGACAATACTACTGCATAGCCTGTGCCCGACTGGCGCAGTCTGCTGCCAGAACACCTCTACCACATTGTCTAATGCAAGGAGCCAAGCCTACAGAAAGCAATTTTCTCTCTTCCTCTAGGATGATCCCCATTTCAATAAACAAGGCTGCACTAAGATAAATGAGATTATTTCTCTGCATTTAAATTATGAATAAACTAGAGATAGCTCCAAGTTAGCTTCAGCACACTCTCATTTCTTTCCCACCTGTGAACACGCATAGGCCAGATAAATTAAAACTCAGATCTCAGCTGTAGAACCCGGGATGCTGCAAATACAAACCCATCTGGAGGTTGGGAACAAACTTATTCTTTGCCTGGCTGAGCTATGTGCCAGGGTGACATGCTGATTTGCTTTCTTTTTCCAATAGAATAACGATGCCTTCAAAAATGGCACTGAAAACTCAAATTTCAAATGGTATAGACATAAATTGGCCATTATTAGATTAGTATTTCAAATAATTAAATTGAACTATAGCTGTTGCAGTCAATTAGTATTAATTCATTCGCTTGTTGACTCATTCACTTTAGCACATGAAGGTAAATCAGAAAATAATTTGACTACCTAGCCTGCAATTAGAGATTTGAAGAACATAACTCAAACACAATTAAATGCTGTAGTGTTCAAACTGAATCACTGGTACCTGCGGATGATTGCTTCAGTCTTCTGGAGATAAAACTGTCTGCTGGAATATGACACAAGGAGATATGACCTGGCTGACAGATATTTCATGTGGCAGCAGTTTATGTAATTTACAGTGCCAGCCTCCCAGCTTTTCACTTGTGCGCAGGCTCTTTATTCACAGAAACTCTGGCACAAACATGCCTGTAAGTACCCAGGAGAAATGGATGTTGCTATTAACACTACTGGCACTAGCAATGATGATACAGATGAGCTGTGGAATGCACTCCTCCAGCAAACCAGGAACTGAAAGAGCGTGTAGTTTATTTTATCAGCTTATTGAAATAGTTGGAATGCTACTGGTAACGTGAGGCTTTCTCAGAAAAAAATTTTCATTGTGTTTCTTTGACTTTCTATGTCTTTGTCAATGTATTTGCATGCATGTGGTCTCCTAAATGCCTGGAAGAAGCCAAACACATACACTAGACTAGTCACTTACTCAGGTTCCTGTATTGACCCTCCAACACAATGGAATCTCTCGGGAACAGTCTTCCAGTCTTTCGCCATCTTAACCATTGCTCCTGCATCTAGGACACCATAGCCAAACAAATGGTTGAATTCCAGCCCAACACCATTTCTACGCCACTGATGAACCTCATCGTGAAGCTGGTTCCTCTTGGAGGTGAGCACTGTCAGATGCTGCATGTCTCTCCATGTCAGATCCAAGCTGTGGAAGAGCAACATGGAAAACGAACAGCACGGTATTTCCAAGCAGATAATCAGAGACAGTGTGTTTGATTAAGCCTTTTGGTAAAATTTGCTTCTATGAATCACACAGAACTTCTATCTATACATATATCAATAACAAAGCTTCTGTTGATTTCAGTGGGAACAAGAATAGGTTTTAATTGTATAGTACTTCCCCAAAATATATTCCCCAAAATTGCAAAATCACTTCCGATTGTTTCCCTGTTCTTGAAAACAACTGCTTTTAACTACACATTATAGATCCAGTATGCAATTTTTAAGCTAATAAGATGAGCAGGATATTATACCAGATCCTGAAAAGTATACAAAAAGAAAAAGATGATGACAGAATTTCGCCTAGCCTACCTCTCAAATCTTGCCCCCTTTTTCTTGCCTGCTCCTCCTGCTTTTCCCATGGACCTTCCAAGATTCACCCAGAGAAGCCCCAACGTGATGAAGCTGATGAGCTATAACAACCAAGGTGTTAGTAATTTCAGTATTCTGTAAATATGGATATATGGGCTGTGGGTGGCTGTAGGTTTGCATTATAAGGTATGGGAGAGGTTTGTCACCCGTGATACACTAGCACGGATGGATGCAGTCAAGTAACATTCGTCTAGATTCAGCGATCATTTTTCATCATCAGCTCTTGTCTTCCTAGATATGCAGTGATTATGATGACAGGAAGGGCGCTTATAAGTTATTATTCTGGAAGCTTTAGAACTGACATTCTAATTCTACATACCTAAAGCTATCCCAGTCGTTTTATGATGAACTCTTTCAACATTACAATATGTCTGATTCAAACCATCAACCTAAAAGGATCCGCTTTTCAGCTTTCTGTGCCCTAAGTAATAAGCATGTGTGCCTGCTGAATGTACACCAGAATAGCCAATTACCGTCATTTTTCCAAGGTGACACAAGATAGCTGAAAACCAGATACCACTTGCACCATTCTTACTGAAACCTTTTAAGAGCTGCTTAAAACTGTACTTTCCATTTCACAGATTGGTCTGTTTTTAGAGACCTGTCAGACGCATATTGTGTATGAGCTGACAGACACATCGCAGGCAAGAGCTGTCTGCATGGGAGATTGTTAGCCATTCCCGTGAAGGCTGGCGTAACTCATCCAGGGCAGTTCTGCACCATACAATTTAATAGAGCCAGTCTGGAAGGAAACAGGAAACACCGACAATTCTTTCTCTCCCCTGCCTTCTTTGCAGCAAAGGCTAAAAACTCAATTGCAAACCAGGGGTATTTGCCTAATTTCTCTCGTGACAGTTTGGCAAGAGTAATTCCGGTCTTCATGGATAGCTCAAGTGCAGAGGAATGGTAACTGTTACTGAGATATTAAGGTTGCAGTATGGGTTAAATGTGCAGTGGTCACAAAATTCATTAAACCTTTATATTTTTATGGCTATATTAATTTATTAGATGGTGGCTGTCCCACTGAATGAATCTGATAGTAGAAGGAACGATCATCCAAAGTTAAACACTTAGCATGTGTGTTTTACAAGTAAAAACCTGAAAAATGAGACTCGGCCCAAGTCATGCTCTGAGCACAATAATCGTTGCTCTGCTAATGATGTAAACTTTGTCTCCTCTGCCAAATTTTAATTCTGCTGCACTGTTGAAGAAAACTATGTACTTAGTGCTCACTTCGTGCCATGGTTACTGCAACTGAAGCTGTATAACTGAGCAAATGCTGCCTCACTTCATAAAATCATTTAACACAAAGCAAAAAGATAGTATAGGTTATTGTAAGGAAAACTTCTCCTAATTATTAGAGAAAATGATAATGAAGCCAGTTATATGAGAGGGCTCCAATGTCATGAGTAGCATGAAGATGTAAATAGACAATATTTATTCTTTCACCTAACATCAACTGCGTAGCACAGAAGCAAATTACCAGCAATGGGCTAAAAAAAAAAGGAAACATTCCCCACCACCATCGCCAAAAAATATTAATACTGTGGAACTGATGGCCGCTGGATGACACAGGTGCCAAATCCAGACAAGCTGAAAAAGAGTTAAGACAAATTCAAGGAAGACAAATCTGCCCGTGGCTATTAAACAGGACAGGCTGACTGCTCTCTCTCCAAACCACTGATTGCCAAAGTGTTGTTGAAAGATCCCTCTCCCCTAAGCATCTGTCATTGCTGACAATACGTGGCACGAGATGAACTCCTGTCTGATACTATAGGTTCATCCTTACGTTTTTGTAGGCTGGGCATTCCACACTGGATATGTAGAGAAATTAAATAATCTCTCCCTCCAAACAGCGCTGGAGAAAACAAACCCCTGTAAGCAGTGGATGGAGGGAAAATAGAGAGAGCAAGTCAGACAAAATGTATCTGCCATACAGCTTTGGCAAGAGTGCTGCTCCACCTGTAAGTTACCATGCACCTCACTGCTGTAGCAGGCACCTTGTTAGCTGCTCGTTCCAGCCCTGTGCCACAGCCAGCCAACTTAAATGATGAGTAACATTGAACAGACCGCAGGCCCTCGCCTCTCTAGAGCTCACAAGGAATTTCTCAAGAGCATACTTAGCCTCCAGGGCCAAGGCGAACACTCCAGCGGCTTCAGGGGCAGCTGCAGATGTTCCCGAGTGACGCAGCGTGCAGTTGCCATACAAATCCGTTGTAGCCTGCAATGATATTAGACGTAATTAATGAAACCAGCGAGTCCATTTTCCTTGCAGCTACAGACTCACAAAAATACAGGAAGTGGAGTTTGTGCCCTTGGTGTTTGTTGCCAGGGTCTGTTTTCTTCTTTAGAATAGTATATCAATTTAACACCACACTGAGACGGAGTTAGAGAAGCCATGAATGCAAGACTACATCATGATGTAATCAAACAACATTCATTACCACTTGGAACTCATATACATGGCATTCATTTCCTATAAACACGGTTTAACCAAAGGCCTTAAATTCCCTTGTGGGTATCAGAAGAATTTGAAACTAGAATTGTTAACAGTATTGAGATTTCTAACATTTGTGCAACTCTAGAACTAACAGCAGTACCAGGCTGCTATCTTCTCTGCAGATTAGTCACTAGAAGAGGCCAGAAGGAAAACTTAAGAGATACATTTTGTGGCGGTAATTACAAAGGTGCCACAGATCATCTTGGCTATATCAGCACAGAGCTGATATCAAGACAGAAATTGGTATTTTTCCATCTGCTACTGCACACGGGCGTTTAGGATCATACAATGTGTCTTTGGAGTTTGAGACAGGGCCATGGAAAATGCGTAACAGCTTTTGACAAAAACAAACCTTGAGTTACTACACCTGAATTTTCTACTCTGTGAATGAGACTGTGTCCTGGCTAGTCTGAAGGTGCTGAAGAGCAGTGATCCGTACGGTGGAAAAGAACCCCAACTACATTTGAACCGAAACAGAACATTTTCCAGTTGTAGGTATGACTCTGTAGGGGACTGGGGTACGATGCTCCGCGCTGCTCAACAGGAGACTGAGGGTGATCTGAACCCCCCAGTTCCCCTCTGGGTGACTGAATGTCTTTCTGCTCTGTGCAGCCTGTAGTACAGCAGAAGCCTGGTTCACAATTGCTCTGCCAGTACAAGTAAGTATGATCTCAGATGCTGACAATTTTCGTTTAGATTTTTACAGAGACCTTTTGTCACACTGTCCTCTGCAAAGAGTGCAACTGAACTTCCAAATGTGATTTCTGATAAAGGAAAGCACCGACTATATGAAGCTCTAAGAGGTGGAAGACCATTGCAGTTCTCAATATTAATCTCACATCTCCTCAGCTGACAGTTTTGGCACCATCAGGTACTGCAGATGAGAAAATATCCATCTCAACAAAGAACCATCTGCTGCTCCGAAGCAGATAGAGTTGTAATAGGTCGTGGGAGTGCACAAAGACAGCAGCAACAGCACAATAATATCTGGACTCACCACGCCAGCCTCCGGATTTCTCTTCCTCCCATTACTAAAGGTGGAGGCTAAGGTTGAAGAGCAGCTTTCATCATACAGAGCTGTCCGTCCATCATTTATAGCGGAATTGATGGAGATTGTCCACATGCTCGATGCATAACCATCACAGTTACAGTCATCGTAGCTGCCCCCATCTCCAGAGGCCCAGACATAGATGCTTCCTTTGCCGCCTCGGCCCTGCGAAAGGGGAAAATAGACCCTTCTGTGTTAAATGGCAAATAGGAGACAGCGGCTACTTTAAACTGCACATCTAATTGTAAAGCTGGGCATCTATAAAGGAGAAAACTGGTCCAAACAAAATATACATCAACCGTAAGCTGAAATAACATGGACTTCTGCAGGTTATTAAAGCCGGTTAACTGGCAGCCACAGCCAGTTCTGCAACCTTATGTACACAGAGCGCTTCCATTTATCTCCTGTTTTGCTTGACGCCCTGAAGGCTCCTGTGCCAGACGCTAAGACATTTTATGGATTCATTAGCGTTTATGTCAAGGTCTAAGTGCTATGAGGAAAGTGTTCTTTTAAAAGGGATATAGGTCATCTCACACGCTGGGTTTGTAAGATCCAATTAGGTTCAGGCAATGCCTGAAAAACTCTGTAAAACCGGCACCTTTTTCTCTCAATAGATTTTTCTCCAAAGATATCACTGACTCAGAGCTGCTTTTCTGACAAACCAGCTTCTACCCCTAAGCAGAAAATAAAGTTATGGGACCATATGAATCATCTACGGAAAGATGGTCTACCAATTACACTGAGAAGGCGAGAGATGGATGGGAGAGCCTGAAGCTGAAGGGCAGCTATAAAGGCTTCCCACTAAAGGAAAGAAATCCGTATCCTCTCCCCAACTTCCAGATAGGCAAGGAGTGGGAAGGGATCAACTCAGCTCCCTCTTCTCATCCCATACTAAGAAAGAGATAGGGGCTGCCAGGAAGAGGGTTAGACCCAAGAATCTCAACACTCGGGGAAAGATCAGAGCTACTGAGCCCAAAGCTCAGCTCTCCCACCGATTCCAGCACAGCCACCATTTCTCTCTGTGCTTAGTCTAATGTAATCGGATGTTTACCTCCAACAGCACCAGAAGGGCGCAAGACCTGAATTTAACACACTGTTTATATGCATTGGGTAGAATGTGAGAAAAAAAAAAAATCTCTTCTGGCCTCCTCATTGTGCAGCATGAAATGGAAGTTAAAGAACACACAAACGTAGCAACCTGCAATGGTATTTTAATAGGGAACCTTTTCTGCCAGGAATTTAAACCAAATCTAAGCTCCCAGCAGTAGCTTCTATTTTTCATCATACCCCACTGAACAGAGCAACCTCATTATTTCAAGCACGTTAGTGAGTTGCATTATCATCCACTGAATTGCACAGCAGGTTTGCTGCCACTGGGGTACATAACATCTCAGGACACAGATTTTCATAATAAAGATGACTATGAAAAAGTTTACCGAAAGCAGTCTAAGAATTCCCACAAAGATCCGAGATCCATCATTTGTGTTTTAAGGGAGGAGGATGCTGTTGAAAAAATATACACTCGAAGAACAAAATAATTCCAGCAAATTATTTTTAAAAAATTGAAAAGATCAGCACACCAAGAACAGTTATGCCTTTTTTTCCCTTTGACTTTTTCCCCTACAGGGCCCAACCCCGTGCTTTGGACTCACTTCAGAGGCAACGTCCCAAGCTTGCCATCACGCCCACACACACCATCACACCACCTTGCCACCATCTGCTTCCTTTGGCCAGCCTTGGTGGAGCTCGAGCACATCTCTCTCTGTCCCAAAAAGGCAGACTGGTGCCCAATGCAGAGAGCAGGACGTTTGGCACGTATGGACCTGCTCTTAAACAACCTTTTCCTTCCAGCTATTTTAAAGGGAGAGGAAACACTTCATTTTCATGTGATAAATTCACCAAAGGAGCTTGGCGCCTGGAAGTTAGCCTCTGCAGCACTCAGCATGGGGAGGCAGACTTAGCCCTGCTCAGCAAATTGTTCCAGGCTGCCAAAACTGGGTATTGCTGTGAGGCATTTCAACCCACAGGTGGCATTTGTGGCAGAATGGCAGAAAACAGGGGTAACAGGTTGTTGGTGGGAGCTGGTGGAACCCACAGAGGAAACGAAACTTAGGCTTGAGTTAGTGGGTTAAGCTATCCTGCCGAGCGCTCCTGGGGATGCATGTCTGCGTGTAATTAAGGTGAGAATGGCCTCAGGATATCACTTCTATGCCAGTCACATCCCAAGTGTGGCTTAGTGTTAAAACCCGTAATTCACCCCTTAACACTCTAATTTCAATTGCGTTTCCTTCTTAGCCAGGATTGGAAAGAGGAGCAAACACTACTGGATTAAACTGATAAGCAGCCCGAGTGCGTTACTGGCAATGATGCTGAGGACTTGCTGCTTTCATTTCCCACAGCCAGACCTGCAGGCGTTGGATAGTTTGTGCAGACAAGCTGTTTGGTGGCTGTCCTCAGGCATCGTTTCATTCACCAGGCAGAAATATACGGCTTCAGGGGAAGTGAATTTTCAATTCTCTGGATGGTAGTAGTCTAAACCAGAAAAATCCCAACTGGGTCAACTAAGTGTCGTATTTAAAGCGAACTGAAAACTCCTATTTGCATCTCAACCTTGTATGAACCTAAAAAATTTTGGTGGCATCACTCAACTTAGGCTGCTGTAAACTTAGGCCAGAAACAAGACTGGAGAAGGCAGTAGTAATACACAATACACACCAGAGGGAGCCAGGAAGAAGAGAGAAGACCAGCAAGATAATAAGATACATTTTAAAGAGTATCTTTCCTCCAGAATCCTGTTGAAACCCGCTCACTTCCCCCCAAAAGCAATGCACAGCGTGGAGCCCACACTTCTGAGCCATCTGAACCTGTATCTCAGAGCTGAAAATGGATGTTGGTGCATTTAGCAGTAGCCCAAGAGAGGCGCGCCTCGCAATTCAGGCTAAACCAGAATTAAATCTTGGGCAACGCTATATGCTTAGGAAGTCACAGACAGCTACTGAGCCGCTCTCTTTCCAGAAACAGCAGGTTTTCTATTTCCAGTGTCCTTCGTGGGATGTCGCTACTAGCAAAAAACATTCCCAAGAAATTTTCTTACCCCTTTTCTCATCTTCTAAAGAGCATAATCCCAGAAAAACTTCTTGACTGAACTAACCTGCAAAAGTGAGTTGGCAGGGGACTGCAGCCTAATTCACTTTGTGTAACTTCAGGTACATCTTAAAACTTTTTTTTTTCCCTTGTTATTGTGTTCATTCATCATGGTTACTGGGCTGGTGCCTAAGCCAGTGTTTCTCAAAGTTTTGATTGCTGGATCACACCTTCCAGATAATAATGGGTGGTATTTGACAAATAAATCTCCTCCAGCCTCCCTGACCTTTCCCATCAAGACTGGCAAGTAACAGCTGAGCCTCTAACATGGCACGGCCTCTGCAATGGCTCCTCTAGTCCACCCACTCCTGCCTGGCCAACGGGGTTGCTAAAGATGGATAGAAGGAACGTAACAGTCTTAACAGCATGTTTCTGATGCCCTTTGGCTTTGGCCTAATCCCTCAGTCAGAGATCAGGACCAGCAGTTTCCAACCAGTACAAGCTAAAACCAAAGACCGGACTGCTGCCCTGAAAAGCCAAGTACCAGGGAAGGATGGCATCAGGACACCAGCAGGCAGATGGGCTCAGGGTAAGAAGAAAAAAAAGCAGCACCTGACTATGAGGAGGTATTTTTTTTAGGCACCGTGAAAAGGTATCTCAGGACAAGGACAGCCAAATGGTTTGCTGATGTTTATGGACTGTCCCATTTCTAATGAAGCAAATGCAGATGGAGCACATCTGAAAAAAACGTGAAAAAAGAACAACTGGAAATTGCTTTCTGTAACAAATTCAAAGCACATATTATTTTATAAGCATCTTTCTTTTTGCCTGACATATGATAGCTATTTTGTAATTCTTCCCCTTAAGAAAACAGTGTTTCAGCAACTTCTGTATAATTTAATAGCAATTTATATGCCTGCTATGGTAAGAGAGAGGCTGGTTTTCCAGGAAAGCAAAACATTCTACAGCTTTTTCAAATCTGTGCCGTGGGTCCTACTGACTTATGAACAGGACAAAGTTAATTTCCATTCCCTATTAATTTCAACTGTATTTTCCTCTGAAAAGAGGAAAGTCCTCTTCAGGACTGAATTATTTGAAAATCCTGACGTGTTTTGTAATGAAAAACTGCATCCTTCAGTAATAATTGCGAATTACCTTAGAAAGTGTGGTTTGCAGCCCAGGCTGGGGCATGCCAAGGGAAGGATGGGGTGTGGAAGAGCTGTGGGACCACTTGCCCACTGTCATGTCTTGGTGAGGAGCACCAGCTGGAGGCAGTGATTCCTTGGCATCACTGAACTGCTGCTCATCTTTTGCACTGCCAGGGTTTGCTGGAGCCTACTTGTGTGTTCCTGCATCCCTGACATGGTGCCAGCTGGACAGCCCGTTGAGCCCTCACTCTCCTGGCTCCTCCAGCTCCCTCTGCATCTGCCAGGCTGGTTTCCCCAGACCAATCTGGTAGCCTGTGACTCTTCTGGATCCCTTTGCTCCTTTCCTATACTGATTTCTTGGGGACTGCTAAAATCTAAAGCAAAATCTAGGCAGAAACACATGCCTCACAGCCAGCCAAGTAATCTCAATTTAACCACACAGACACCAAAGTTTTAAGCAGGAAACATGTTTGGATTTCCAAAGTTTCAGGGGGACAGCTATCTTTCCTGAGCTGAATGCCTTAGCACTTCTCCCACGTCCAGCCCCTTCTGAAAGCCTGGAGCTGCTGTACAGTATCCCTGGAAAAGCCCAGGAAGCCTGGCCTGCCCAGCACACCCCCAAGTCGTGGAGTTCAGCCCAGAACAAAGAGCAGCTGGGTTATGCTACTCAAATTCACCACTGCTGAAGGTGGTAGGTGGTGTCCCTTCACTGCTGGCCTGTCTAACCCTCAGGCATTTAATGGGGAAGGTGGAAAGGCTGTTTTGGCAGGAGCAAGAACTCAGCGGAACACTTGGCTGCCTGCGCAGAAGACGACACTTGGAACCATGTTTCAATCGTGCTCCTCCTGTTCTCATCTGTTTCATATTTTGTTGCCTTCCATAACTGCCTGTCTAGTTCCTCCTAGCACATTTCTGAAACTATTTGGGTCATTTAATAATCACCCAAGTACAAGAGACTGCTGCATACGAGATTCTCAATAAACTAAGCCATGTAATTGTTAAACCCTAACAAAAGGCTTTATGTAACTTATTCTAGACTTGGTCACAGAAGAGTACTGAACCCCCGCCAGCCCCCAGTTAATTGCATAATTATTAATACCTCCTTTGTCTAAAAATAATGCTTGAGCCATCTTCCATGTCTAAATTACTGTTGAAACTGGATGGACTTCTGTTAGCCAAGAGAAACAAATGGAAAATTACACTTTTGGTGAAGAGAGATAGCATTAGGTTTCAATTAGGGTTCAGTCCAGCAGGGAAATGGGGAGGGAACTTTGAAAATGCTGAGACAAATCCTTTTAATTATCCATTCCTTTATGTTGGATCCTGGGCTGCATACCACAAGTGATAATGCATTACTCTAGTCCACCAATTCTCAAGGCATAATTCTGGTATCGACAATATTGGCAAAAATCAATCCCGTATTTCTGAGCTAGATTATCACCAAGAAAAAGATTCTAAACACCCCATTTACTTTTCACTAGGGGTGTTGGTGGTTTCTCTGCCCAGAGCTCCCAGCTGGTGTGATGAACTGGCCTCACAGCTTCACCTGTGGCTCTTGCACCAGCCTAACTGGGAATCAAAAGCACACAACTGCTGAGTTGTGGCACAGACATTAGGCAAAAACACTCCTGGGGTCAGAGTGAGACAGCAAAATCTACACTTTGAGGCTATATTGTTGTCTTGTCTCCTTAGAGAACAGTAATTTACATGTCAATAGAGAAAACATTTACATGTGGAGCTTACAAATATTACCACGTTGGCCCAACCTACTGCTGCAGCAGCTTTCTGCTCTTTAGGAGACAGTCATCTGAGTCTTTGCAAAGAGCCGTATTTAACCCTGTCACAGGCCCATGCAAAGCACAAACCTATGACAGCCAAGGTCCTGAGTTGACTAAGACATCCCCGAGAAGGCCAGTGTCACAACAGAAATCAGTAGTGCTTGGGTTTTGCCCCCGTCCTGTCCTCAGAGGCACAGATGGTCACAGACTGATCTCCACCCCTGGGTCATGTACTCAGTGAAAGGTCTTGTATCCCATCACCAGGTCAGAAAAGTTGGTCATGCTGTTTTACAAAAGCCTGAAAATATCCCCTGTCAGGTGACTCCAGAAATCCAAGCAGATACAACATACTCATTTGTAATTTTAATAAGGTTTGATTTTAGCTTACACAAATAAGACAAGGCACAGAATTACAATGCATGTTCCAGACACACTAGCAATATGATAGTAAAGGGCTCCCAAGTTATAAAGAAGCTTGTAAGGCTTCCTCAGAAATGGGGTAATCAAACAGTTGCCAGATCATAAACTGATTTCCCTATCCTCACTTGGCTGTTGAGCAAATAAAACAATGTTAGAGGTATCTAACAGCGTACACGTTATTAACGTGCCATCTTCAGCATATTTCAAAGAACAGTAGCACAATGTCTGTGGCCTTGGAGAGAGGCAAATGAGAAATATTTCCTTTCATTTTTAACATCGTCCTTTCTTCTCTCATTGGTGAGCCCAATTACAGAGCCACGATGAGACTATAAATTCTTAATACTGCTCCCCTGGCGATTTGTACTTGTGCAGCATTTTCTTAGGTAGAGCCATATTATGGAAGCAATAATGTTTTCACCAGCACAAGCACAAATGGATCATGTCTTATACATTCTGGCTCAATATTCTGGCTGGCGAAGTCTCGAGAAATTAATTCAGACCATGAGCAACTCCTCACAACCTACTAATATAAAAGCCTACATCATAAAAATGCAATAGATAGAGACCAGTTTAGCTTGATTACTTCTTTTTACTGCCTGAAATTCCAATAGCTGAAGCTGGAAAGAACTGGACTCATAAAACGGCAAATAAGAAACATTTACTGGATGTCGCATTAAAGACAGGATGAACCATAAAACATGGGTGGAATTAGTTCTTGAGCTAGTTACCTCTTCCTCTTTAAGATGACTGCTGATACAATTCTGGATGCAAGGCATCAGGGAACAAAAGGTCTATATTTGAGAGAGTTGTGCTGTCACAGGAATCCAATCTACCATCCCTACTTCCCGCTCCAAACTGTCTAACCCCCAAATTGACCCAAATAGTTTCAGAAATGTGCTAGGAGGAACTAGACAGGCAGTTATGGAAGGCAACAGATGAAAACAGGAGAAGCACGATTGAAACGTGGTTCCAAGGTCAGACAAGGGATATGTAAATCACACGGCATTGCTTCGTCCGGCCATACTATATAAAAAATGCTACTACTGGCTCACTCCCCCCTTCTCCCAAATCATCGCTCAATCAGATGAGATAGCTCACTCTGCTCAGCACTGCTGGGCTGCTTGTTCCCAAGTCCATCATCCTGATTTCTTGTTCTGCTCTGAATTTTCGTTTGTATTTCTGCACCTGCACTAAAATCCCTCCATAGCTCATGAAAGAAATAGATCTGCAACCATGTGCCACAGTGATTAGGAGCGATGAAACCAAGCATATGAGCAGTCTGGTCTTGATGTAGGGATGAAATACCTAAGGACAGCCCAGAACAGTGTTAGATGGGTGATTTACTGAGATTGTAAAGAGACATATACCTTTTCTCCCTAGACCCCATAGCCCACTGCTGATCATAGACGCGGCTCAGATGGAATCTAGAGGCCGGATAATAAAATCTCATTAATTATATCCATTTTTTGTTCCTAGCAAGTGTGTTTAAAGAGAGAGCGAGTGTGACAGAGCACGTTCTCTGGATCTCTTTCCCCAGACAGAACAGGATTTATCCCTTAGCCTGTTGCAGACCACCCTAATGGATAGGCTAGCAGTCTAGCTCCGACTCCTGTTCCAGCTGGCAGCCAGCATCAGGTGCCTCACAGCCAAGGGTGAGTGCAAGACCTCCTCGTTAGGCAGGTACTGGATACTCACAAGTTTCAATCTAGTCTTTAATAACTAGAAGTTGTATTAATTCCTTTCCAATTATGTCCCAAAGGTGTTTTCTAGAAGCTGGAATTTGCATTAGGGTAAGATGCTGGTAATTGTCAAACCGCTTGTGGACGTTTGTGTGTATGACACTCTTCCAATCCCCATTCTCAATTGCCTGCTACTTCAGCTGCAAGCTCGTTTATCTTTGCAGTGCAACTACCTCGATTCAGTGACCCAGTCACGCTGCTGACTGCTGCCCCGGAACAAAAGTCATGAGATAACACAGCGAAGAGCAGACTGCACTAAAAAAAGAGTGAGATCGTGGCTTAATAACAAAAAGCAGCTTGAGTCCCCTTCCCAATACCTTCTGATGACACGTATGACACCGATACCAAGTTCACGCACAAGCCATTCCCTTAGTAAAAGAGCCCATAAAGGAGTTGCCAATGTGATGGACAGATTCTGCTGTCCTTAATTACGGTATTTTAGTGCTGCATTTATTTATGCTATTTACAAGAGCACACCGAAGTGAAGGTATGAATAAGACAGAAGGTAAGAATTAGCTCCACAAATGCCAGGAATGGGAAATGGAAGAGGAAAGGTATGAAGATGGGCTTAGCCCACCTGGTTATGGGAGCACAGCCTCAGGTCATAAAAACAGACACGCAAACAAGAAGTCTCACAGTTTCTGCACTTAGCATCATCTTATCATTATCAGGTGCTAGTCACCCAGCATCCCAGTAGCTCTGGAAGGAAGACTTCAAAAGACAGTGGAATGGAATTTGGGGGAAGGATGAAACTCTTGTCAGTAAGTTTCATCCTTGAGCTGGGTTCCCAGGCGTGGTGGCAACAAGGTAAATGTTTGTTTGTCAACGCAGTTAACTGCATTTCATATCACTCCCACTTATTTATTTTTAGTTTATTGCATTAGAAGCAAGGACATTAATCTTGCTCTGTGCAAGAGATCTTACATTTCCTGCTATGACATTTGAAAGTATTGCTTTTAGTTTAATACCACATTTTTATTCTCAGCATGTTGCTTCCTCCCTGCCAATATTTCAGCTTCATCACTAATTCATGAACCATCGCTCTGGTGAGAATCGGCTCTAGACTGAGAAAAAGAATTCCTACATTTATTTGTCTCTCGGCTTATAAAAGATATTTTTCTCTTTAATAAGAGGGGGGTTTATCCTGAAAAATGATCATAAATTAGATTTACATTTGTACAGTCAATAGAGAATTTGATGCATATATTATAGACCTAAACTAGGTAAAAGGGTATTATATCAAAGGCTGCTTAGTCTTCATTTACATGCAGGAAAGTCTGTAGTGGGTTTTTCAAAGCACTGTGGAGAGTACGCAGCATCCACTGACACCCTGAAATACCTTTAGAAAATATGGGCCTCCATGAAAAGAAATCAGAACTGTCCCCAGAAAAACCCTTCTATGACAGGAAATGTAATGAGCAAGATAAGGGTAGATAAAGCTGTGATCGCAATGCAAAGCGAGTTATTTGGGGTGGAGCTGCCTCGTCTTTGCTGCAAGTATTGCCAGGAGATAGCCGGGATACTGCCACTATAAAATTAAGCGTAATTGTCCCTGGACAATATCTTTCTTAATTAGAATCCAGTATTACTCCTCCTGCTCTCTAAGTCTGCAATGGCTGTTTGACAGAATTGGTTTCCTAATGGAGGCTCTCCTGTTCGTTTTATACTTTCTGATAAGACATGAGAGCAATCCTTCACGGAGAGCAGCTCACCTTCACCATTTTCTCTCCTTCACCAGCATCCAACCCCAGAGATCCCAGGGCCCCTTCTGACCTTAATATTGCAAATTATTTCTTACAGAAAATTACAGACACTTTTGAGGAGAAAGAATTAAAAAAGTAATACGCCCAACGCTCCCAAGTATAAGGCGACGACCAGACAACAAAACAGAAGAAAAAAATCCCTTCTCCCATACTTAATGTTCAAAGAGAAGATTAATTCCAGCGTAAATCCACAAACTAAAACATATGGCGATACGATAGCAAGTTAATTGAAAGACCTTTTAAATACCAAACTGCAAAAAAACATGACTACAAATTATAATCTGCTTCTCTTGAGAGGGTAAAATACCTCTATTTACTTTAGTTTGCATTCCCCTGCCAGGGTTATTAGTGCCTTCTCTGTTACTTTTAGACAAGTTCTGCATGGGAGGAGAATAACAAAAAAATTATATGGGAATTCTTCTATATTTAGAGTTTATCTCTGCTCCAAGCAACATTAGTGGAAGGAAGATCAGTTATCCACTAACTATAAGACATGAAGGTTTTGCTAAAAAGATATCAATCGTGTCACATACCTAAGAAAGATTGTCCCCAAGACAGGAGTATTTAAGAGGATCTTTACGGAAACTCCAGATAAATGGAAGAAACTCAGCTTGTGTAAGATGGCTTCACAGTGACTTTGAGCTCGTCAGAGGTTTGTAAAGTTTATACTACAAAACTGAGCAGACTCAGGAGAAATTTGTGACAAGTCTTTCTGCATTATTGCAGTACACCACTGATTTTATGGGCGAAAGCACGAAGATGACTATAATTCATCTGTTATAGGCAAAACATTTGAGGCTCAGGATTTGAGAAAGTTTTAGATACTTCACTACCTACCACAACAGTAGATTTAATTAACATGCCACAAAACATGGTAAACAGAATGTGCTGCTCACAGCGAGGTGGTGATGAAGAGTGGGAGAAACTGTCACAAGTAAGAGGAAGAAATAATTGGATGGAAAAATGAATAATTGTGGAGCTCCCACACCAAAGCAGCCCAGATGTGCTGGGGGATTTCAGATCTTTTCATTATGGAAACCCATCTACGATCAGCCAAGGGGAGGAGGCTCATTCCCTACACCACCAGGAGCAACTGTGGTTGTCCTGGCTGCACGACACCAAAGAGATGGAGACAGAGCCATGCAAGGTCTGTTTGCTTGTTTTGGACTGTCTTTTTTTTTTTTGGTTTTGAGTTGTGGCGTACATTTTACCCAACCTTCTAATGGATTACAAGTTTAACAGATTCCAGGATGATATTGAGCATCTTCAACAAAGACCACAGACTGTTCCTAGAAGGAGGTGGAAAGGTGGGAATACACAAGGATAATCCTGCTACTGGGGAATATTATTATTCCATGGACACCTGAATAGTTGTGATTCAACCACAGCTGTAATAATGACAGTAGATGAGTGACCTGAAAGACACTACAAATCCAAAACAATAATTAGAAACAGAGAATGTGCTGTCAGTAGTACAGCTGCATGCTTCAACCTGGGGAGTATTTACAGGATCAGGCTCTTCCATTTTCACCGTGATGGCGTATGAAAAGCCTATGTAAACTGACTAAGAGATAAACACAGTTCCATGCGAGAGAACACAGTATCCTGAGACTATACAATAAAAGCAATGCCACAATATTGCAGAGAGAACATCAACAGACCTTGAAATACGCTGAAAGTTGGGGTAGTTTACACAACTGCGTCGTGTTCTGCGACATCCACGGAGGACCACGTATTCCCAAGTTATTGGTTTCAGCAAGTGTGTACATATTATTCTGCCCCAGTATCCAGATTATATAGTAAGACTTACCTTGTTCACACCATCTGCCATCGCTTGCAGTGTTAGCTCTCTAGGTCCATCCACAGTCTTTCCATTATCAGTTGGTCCCCAGCTGGCACTATATATATCTATGACTTGAGGCATATGACTGATAGAGGAAGCTTCAATAATGTCTGTCATAAATGGCTGGTCGAGCATTCGAATACCTGTAGATTTAATCAACATAAACATGAATTATGCATTACCTGGCACGAGATGAATCTCAGCGCCTGGAGAAGTCCCCCAGTTACAGGTATTTTGATTCACTGGCAGTTCCACCCACTCAGTAATTCCACACTCGCCATTCACATTTCACCAGGGTGCGCTGACCCAGCGGGATGGCAGCACTGAAACACCCAGCCACAGCAATGCAGCGTGGCCCAGGAAGAGAAAAGACTTCATGGTTAGCTTTCTAATTGCGTAGTATTTTCCATCTACTATTTGAAAACACTTTTAAAACACTAGTATTCGGCAATCTCATCATTTAAGAGCATTTAGAGCATTTTGTAACAACTAGGGAAAAGGACTGAGGCCCCCCCATCTCTAATTTATATTCAGCGATGCGTTGACACTTCATTAGTTTTTCAAGTAATTTTTCTGTTTATTTTGGTTCTTCTCCAGAATTTAATCAGAGAGGGGAAACACACTACAGAACAATTTCCTGGAAAAATATCATTGTGTCAACATGCAGACGCAATAGGAAAATATGGCCAGTATTTGGAGAAAAAAACAAACTAAAATCTGCTTCCTTTAACCCATACTGCAGTAGAAATTGAGTTAGAGTTTAAAGGGTGCAATCTTAGGACGTGCCGACTTCATAAAACCTCAAAGTGTTGGCCCTAAGCAAGCCATAGAGCGTGACAAAGACAGCAGCGCAAGCCCTCACACCCGTAATGCCCCACACATAGGACGGTTTCACCAACAGCCAACCTCTCCGTGGCCTTTGGACGAGACCTGAATAACCAGGGACGTATTCCAACTCTCACTGGTAGCCTTGAGTTGAAGTTCAGTTTTTTCCCAACAGTTTTAGGGCACAGATGGGACAGAAATCAACACCACAGAGCCAAACAGTGTGAATGGCAGCAAGGACCCTGACTGAGGAGCCAGGGCTTTTGCAATTCAATTCAATACAAAATCCATGTGCCAAATGTGAGATTGAAAAAAGTCGTATAAATTTCAAATAGAAACCAGACCAAAGCTGGCTATCCCTGATTTGCTAATTCAAGCTAGAAAGTATGAAGTCACACTCAATGAGTGAGAAATCCTTTCACATGCTTGTAAAATGCAGATCTGCACTGAAATCACAGAATTAGCTATTGACCCCTGGGAGGCAGGGGAACAACAGGAGGAGCCAAGTCATCTGGCTTGACTTTGGGGCAAAAAATGAGGTACAAAAAGCAAAACGCACGATGCCCCAGATCCTTGGCTACCAACTTCCAATTACACCTGCACACACGGACCCCGAATCATGTCAGCAGCAGTTTCAGCTCTAATGAATTTCCACGTTCCCACTGACCAGAGGGTGGTGCTACAGGTGCACGCTGTCCTCAGGCAGGAAAGGCTGGCACTTCCAAAAATCTTTGGGGGTTTTGCTACTAAGTGGACAAGTATGGAATATTATTTGTAGGCTGTTAGTCATCAGAATAGGCCTTCACCTCTTGATTTTTAAGCAATCGGGTTGAAGTTGTAGAGTCACACTAATAATACAGATGAGGTCCACCCAAAATCCCGCGCCTCAATTCAAGCACCTCTAAAAGTAGTTATTGCCAGAACGTAAATATGAAATGTCCCATCTCTGGAGGGGACATCACTATTACTGAAGAAAGGGGATATGCGCTAGAGCTGCCTGGCCAGTTACTAACTCTCAGTGATATCTCTTGGAGTAATGGCTTAGCAAACATTGCTCGGTGCCCTTCTACAGTGGAGACTCAGCTTTTGATTGAGCAGGTGATAGGTGAAACGTAGCCGCCTCCACACTCTTCTGACACCACAGTGCAACAGGGACTGGCCAAGGAGATCAGAGCTGCTCAGGCACACACACTGTGAACCATTCCCAGGAAGCAACAGGTGCATCCACACTGGAGTTTTAGTGTGGGCTGGGGAACGAAATGAAATTAATCAACACCTACCTCTGCTTGCTCTGCCTTGGTTTTCATCATGGAATAGTCTTAGAGTGGAAAAACTGGATTTCTTTAGATTAAACTAAACCAACACATGCTGTCCAAGCACCTAACTCACTCCGATCCCTGTATTCAGCCTATCTGTGCAGACAAGAGCTAGTTAGAAGTAAAAATACCCCATAAACCTAAGGGGTGAATGCTGGGTGCTAAGCACCACCCATTTCATTCTGTCCATCTGCTCCTGCTACTTCGCATCGCTTGTTAAAACAGAGGAAACCAATTACTGCAGAGATTTACAGCACTGCAGGGCCTGCCCTGTGAGAGCCTAAAGAGTAAGAGCAGCATGGGATCTGCCTTTTCAAATACAGTTTCAAAGTGCAGCGAGAATTTGTATTTTACCTCCTGCAAAATGAGATTTGTCACAAATGATTCTGCAACAACGCAGGGAAGAAGCATTGAAAATCAGCATACAAACAGGAGTCGGTATAAGAAGCAGCAGAGCTGTTATCTTTGCAATGTTATTAAAGAGGCTATTTAAGGCCCTCAATTGAAAAGGCAAAGCCGTGGAGGAATTCCTCTCCCCAGCTACTGCGAAAAGTAATAAGCACACGGCCCAGTGCCAACCCGCAGTCCTGTCCTGGACAATGCTCCCTCTCTCTGCAGGAGTAGTTCTGCCTGAGGCACAGTGGCATAAGGACCATTTACACCTCGAATTGATAAACGTACCTGCCACCTTGGAGTTGTACGCAACTCCCACGCCGCAGATGTTGTTGTTGGCAGCAGCAGACACCTCTCCTGCACACCTTGTCCCATGGCTGCAAAAGGGAAGACAGAGACACCACGTGAGCCCCAACTAATGCATGTGCTGAACCGAGCTGGATCACCGCGATCTTGGTTTTGCCTCACAGTCAGCTCCCAGTGCTTCAGAGGAAAACTGTTCCATGGCAAGCTGTTGAGCGCTGTACTTGGATGAGCTCATTCCTTCCTGGAGCAGGACATAATCAACTTCCCCTCTGCAGTATGAGCGATCCTTGCTCTTAGGTTAACGTGCATACTTACACTTCATTTAGTTGTGAAGTTATTCAGACCTTTTTAAATTTATCACACAGGTTCTGCCTTGTTACCAACTATTAGTCAGTAGAAATAGGCCTTCGACAGACCCGTATAAAAATAAAATCAGTATTAACTCCTTCGTTTTTGTGACTTCACAGTGCGACACCCATTATTTTGAACCCCACAGAACAAAGTCTGGGTGCCTTTTTGCTGTTCCGACATGTATCAGGAGCGTATCCCTGCCCACAAAAGAAACGCTATGGAAAGAGGTGGGTGCGATATCAAGCCGGAGTGGCAGAAGGGAGCCACAAAGGTCACCGCACCCCTCGGCAGCAGAGCTGCAGCCTGGCTGGCCAGGCCCAAAGCTGGCCAGACCCAAGGCACGTGCATCGTTCTCCTCCAGTGCCTAATTCCCAGGAGAGCTGGCAAGGTGCTCCAGCTGTCAGCTTACGGAGCTATGGCTTTCTGCTCAAGTGGGAAATGTCTCCACTCTGACACGGAGGTCCAGGTTCGGGCTGACGCGTGGCATTTCAAGAACACTTGGCATCTCTGAAGTGCTTTACAGCTCTTAACAGAGAGCCTTTAACTGGCAGTGGCTCTCAGGCAGTCCTGCAGGAAGGCAGATTACATTTTCCTTTCTCCTAATTCATCACGGAAATTAAACCACATAGAAAATAAATACAGACAATAGCATCTAGTTTTTAAAAAATAGCACATCGGCAGAGAAACTTGTGAAACCCGCGCTGCTGTCAGGTTTCTGTACATTTAAGATGTTGGATCAGTATGAATCCATCCTACTGCTCACATCAATCCACTCTGTGCATTAAAACAGGCATTGCTCCTATAGCACGCTAAGGATTCATGCAATTAGCAGTGCTGTATTATAAAGGCTCTACAGAGTACCAGATGAACCATCCCGGGAGGCAGCAGAATTGTTTTGTTTTAATCACCTTTTTTCTCTCTCCCTTTAAGCACTTCTGGCCAAGGTGAGTGCAACATTAATAAAAGGATGAGAAGCAACACATTCTTCTTCCTGCTGTACTTGTAAGAATGTATTTTTAAAGGCAGCTCCACAAAAGAAGAAGACTGGCCTTGAATGTACACAGTATCTTGATCATGAAAGGGTGAAGAACTCATGCAAGTTCCTTTTACAAAGGGGACAGAGAGGACAGCGATACGGATTTCTTATTCAGCTGCTGGAGAAATTTCTTTCAACAATCAAGCAGGTTTTCCCTCATGCCCTTGTTCAAGGAACTGTGAAAAAAATATACTGTTGCTAGGCATTCATTATCTAGTCACCTGTGGGCTAGCTACAAGCCACAGAGCAGAATAAATGGCTTTGTTAAAAAATCGTCTTGACTGATGCTGGGGTACAAAAAATCAGTGACACTGCCAGGTGAGCTCTTTCCCTCAGAGGGAAAAACAGTATTAGGACCTTCCTGGTGAAAAGATTTAATCGGAAGACCCTCTCCCCCACCTCACCTCCCCAGCACACCAGCCCACATGATGGAAACTGCAAGCAGACCTGTTCCAGCAGCTCAGGGTTTAGATACCGTGCTGCTGACTGGAGAAAAAAAAATATGTGAGTTAGTGCAAATGCATTTGGTTGAATTATTAATAGCAGATAGCAGACTTTTCCAGTTTAGCCCTATTTGCTGTTCATGTATCATTGATAAATCCATTGTGGTTTCTATGCGGTGACCCATGTCATGGGCACAAATCACAGCTTTTCTCTCCAACATTCTCCCCTTCACTATTATTTCAATGTTAAAAACAAGGGGACAGAAAACAATTAAGAATATTTTCACCTATGAAAAAGTTACTTCAAAGGTAAACCATGTATTAGCATGCAGAGCAAGTCTTCCATAAACATTATATAAATGCAAACATTTTACATGAACATTCATGAAAACCTAAGGTGGAAGAGGGTGATTCAACCGGAAGTCAGTTTTGCCTTCAGCTGGTTTAAATAACGCATCTGTACCAGTTATGAAAATGTCACTCTGCTTTGTCTTTGAAAGCTACTTGCATTTCTAAAACCCACTGCCAATGCTATTGTGCATGTCCTTCTATTGACTTATTTTAAAAGAGTCAGAGGTGGCACAGGTTTTCATTGAGGTTCCTTTTCACCTGTTTTGTAATGCTTCTGCAGACAGCAAAGAACAGGATCCATCCTTCCTAACTCCAACTGTCCGCAGGGCAGGGCTATGCAGAGCTGCAGTCTCAATAGCTGGGACAATCTGTCTATTTGACCACTTAGTTGCTTGCACTGGGCAGCAGTTAAATATGCAAAGCTCAGAGGGACAATTTTGTGGGGCAAATGCTACCCCCTTTTGATCAAAATGACATTGCCAGCTTCTAACCATTTGAGTGTTTGCACAAGGCAAAATGTTCCCCTGCTTTGGGGAGCATGCCATGGGGACCTCCGCCTGCATCCAAAGATGCCAAGAACCACCAGTAGTGCTGTGGCTCTTCCTTGACACTTGTGTCATAACACTGCAGGTAGAAAGAGCTGCTAAATCTGTTTAAACGAATTCTCAATTATTATGTTGTTTCCATTGTATTGATTGAAAAATGAGGAGGAGGGGAGCAGGTGTTTTTACTGTTAATAAGCGCCGTCTGGAAGCCAAGGGGAGTTCTCTCCTTGACTCAGTGCTGTTTTGTTTGGATCCATAATAAGTAACGGAGATTTTTACATCTGGAGAATATGGGTTTCCAAGATAGTGAATAAATTTTGCCCAGCTAACTCTTATCTGGGTAAGGGAATACAAAGGCTACAGGAGTGGAAATAATTATTGGTTATTTATATCATGGCAGAAATTCATAATCTCAGTGCTCTGAGATGGGGAGCCCCAAGTTGTGCCTTCTGCATGCTCACAAGAAATCAGAGGGCTGTACAGAAAGGCCAAGCCATCTCTGACTCCTATGGGTACCTCCACACCACGCAACACGGTACATGCCAAGGTCCCTAATGTGGTTCAGGAGAAGTGGGTATTAAAAAAATAATTAAAAAAATCACTGAGCACTGTGGAGTTGCCTCTGTTTTTGGGAACAGGGCTCGGTTCAGGTTCCTTCACTCCTCTTCAAGTTCAAACACAGCCCTGCCCCATGTTGCACCCAGTGTCCCCTGTCCTGGCTTGGTTCCTAAGCCATGGGTCTGAACACAGTTGAGCCATCAGTATGGTAAGCACAGGAATAAATCTCTTGATTGCCCAGCCGCGTGTGTGCCTCTCCCTGCAACAGCAGCCGAACTGCCCAACTGCAATTCCCTGCCTGAGGCACTACGTTGTCCCCTTCCAAAACCCACCCTGCTTGGGTTCATGGGCCAGTGGCTGTTAGATGGTAAGGCCAAAGTGCTTCCAGCAGCCTTAAAAAGCAGAAAGTGGAGGAGAATCTGTGCTTACAAGCAGAGCAGATGCGATTAATGAAATACTCCATGCAAAAACCTCTCCCTTTTTTTCTTAAAGTCTAATGACACTTTGCACATGCAGCTGGCAGCTCACAAAAGCCCCTTGGTTCATCTCTTTAAAAAACAATCCTCTGCTTCTTGTTCCACAAATCTCTTGAATTGCTCACATAGAAACATGTTCTTTATGGAAAAAGGGATATTACGCTATCTTATTTTGAGTCTGATCCTCCGGCATACATAAAATTCAATGGGAGATACATCACTGACTGCAACCTGAGCAAAACGGAGTCTTTATTGCAGGTTTCTCTGAACTGCTTTTCTCCATAACTACTCTCTATCCAGATGCACCTGTGCAGCTACACATATGGATAGACAGACTGTCATAGGCAGACAGTTGTAACCTACCAGTAATAATAATTCAGGAGTCAGAAGTTATGACGATAGGTTATATATGAGCGCATCAGCCTGATTAACAGTATAGCAAAGAAATATGCCGAGAAAAAGGGCCACGACTACTCCTGAACGGCTGGATATGGTCTGTTGGTTTGCATCTTAGCCTGGAGAAAACATGAAATCTTGCATCTTAAAGCCTTCCCAAATTGTGCAGGCAGGAAAGGGATGCTTTACTGAATGTGTTGCTCCCATAATTCACCTTGCAAGGCAGAAAATCCCCTGTATCACCAACCTCAAGGTTTATAACCAAGAATGCTATACTTTCTAGGTATCATTTTTTTCTGGAAAGAATAATGAAGGAAATCAGCAAAGCCATTTCTGCATTGCTTTTCTCCTCCTCACTTGCTGACTTGAGCTCTCCATCCCCTCAAGAAAAGAAACAGAAGAAAGTGTTGCAGTTCTCTAAAAACCAGCATCATGTTGTTCTCAATAATTACAGACTGGGTCACAGATGACCACGCTGCCCACCCTCGATTCCTCACTTGGGCGCCTGAAGTTAGTCAGAGGCACCTGGGGCCAGAGACCATAAGCCTTGCCACATCCAGGAAGCTCGGGGCCCATTTTAAGAGACTTTAGGACATAAGTCTGGCTCCACGGCCACCTTGCAGAACGCATAAGGACTGCAAACTGCGCCCCACTATAAAATATTTGATAGCAGAACAATCAGTGTTAATGGGGCTTGGCAGAACACACTTAGTTTTATGAAGTTCCACACTGAAAATGACACAAGCTGCCATTACCCACTAAA
This sequence comes from Stercorarius parasiticus, assembly GCA_013396915.1. Lineage (NCBI taxonomy): Eukaryota > Metazoa > Chordata > Aves > Charadriiformes > Stercorariidae > Stercorarius > Stercorarius parasiticus. The sequence continues at coordinate 59,765 of VWZL01000808.1, forward strand.
GCTAAATTTAATTTTCCTCCGTGCTGCTCCAGAGCTAAGTGATACCTTTCCCCTACAAAGATCCTTCGCATAAATAAAGCAAGAAAGGCAGCAGACCTTCACAAATTAGAGCCCTAGTCTTTCTCCGACTTTCCATTCACTAATTGGATTCATACTAGTTTAAAAGTGTCAGATGTCCTTTCCTGAAATGAAGGAGAAATCTCATTGGCATCTTGCTTTGGCTGAAAAATGGCAGGACTACAAAGGAGGACATCACAGCTCCTAAATCTGTTTGAACCATTCCAGGAAGCCTGTGTCTGAGGTGGAAGCGCAGCTGCTCCACATCTTTGTTGTGCCATTCTGAGAGAGATAAAATTGATTTCCTTAGAAATAAAAACAAAAAACCCATACAAAACTCAGAGGCCATCCATACACCTTAGAAGATGAAAACCACATCAAACAGGCCTAAAATATGTTTTGATAAGCACTAAGACTGAGCCCTGAAAGCTTTAAAAGTTTTCAAATCCTCTGCTATGTAAATGTTGGCGACATCAATTATATTTACATCGAGAAGACATTTAGAAATTTCACTGAAAATATCCCGAAACAATTTTTGCAAATCCAAGCCAGAACCTGCCTGAGACCCTGGGGACTACGCTGCAGAGCCAGAGATGCTGGATGCTGAGATCGCCGAGGAGTAAACACACCCTACGAGTGTGCCTTGTACGCTGCACCTTTGACTACTTTCACATCTTGCAGTTAGCCTGATGGAAAGGGCTTTTTCATGGGACGGACGCAGAACTGTCAACTGTTCCATTCTAACAAAAAATTACTTTTGGGAAAGAAAAAAGGTCACGTTTCCTAAAATCTGAAGCCTTTTCTTTTGGGCCATTCTTATTTATATCGTACCTTGAGGACTAGGCCTTCACCTGCTGGAAGCTGGCTAAGTTCAGAACACAGTGATGGAGGAGCGGGTCTTGGGCAATCACAACGTGTGTTAGAAATATCACAACAAGCACAGCCTTGGCTCCAGGTTTACAAACACAACAGAACAGGTTCCCAGTCAGTGTACACAGACTTTTATTCCTTCAGCAGCTAGAAGTGTCTCAGAATCAACCCTGAAACGCTACCCACGTACACTGTCCTTTAATCAAGGTAAGAAAACAGACAATTCAGAACTTACGTAAGATGTAATTGGTTTTAAACTGGTTATTCTACACCGTGCTGTTTTTCTGCCTTCTTAGCCTACAATCAGATGAAAAGACATTTTTCCCCCCAAAGCCTTTTCCTGTCTCCAGCTTACTCCCTTTAAAATTAGCCAGCACTGATACGGCCTCAGACACGTCAGATGGGAAACCAGCCAAAACTGTATTAAGCACATTCAGATTTGGGTTACTGTAATGTCCTAGGACAGCTGACAGAAAACGGTATGTGGCTATCACCCATTCAAGCAATTCACCTATATACTCTTCTGAAGCAGCAACTTCATTTATAAACCATAAAATGGCTGTTCAGTGCTATTTAGAGGTTACCCCCAAAAAATGATGTCATAAGTCACCACTAATTTTCAAGCAGTAGCGAGACTGCAGCTTCTGTTCTGGCACCCATTGAATTTAGCAGAAAAGAGGCATTCCACAAATACCAGCAAATACTTGTAATTTCTTAAGCAGACCAAAGTGGATTAAAACCCGTTTACCTGTTAAACCAGTCATCTGTATAGCGGGGGTAGGGGTAGGGATCATTACTGCTGAAGTCATAGCTGGCTTTGGCGTTCTGCAAAACACAAAGAAGTTCAGTAAGTCAGCAGAAAAGCGGGGCCAAGTGCGACACAAATTGAAGGGGGAGCTGAGAATCATTAGCAAACTTTGTCCTCTCTGTTCTGTGAGATGCATCTGGACGCAAACCGGTCCCTGTTGTGCTGTGCCATTTCCCACACCAGTAAGCCTGAGGAAAGATGCTCTCTGGAGTGCAAAGCCTCCTGTGGACCATTAGTATTTCCAAACAGTGGGGCTAATTGTGAGGTGGCGCGAGAGCTCAGGTTGCTACTGAGGGACTGTTCACCAACACTTACAAGAGTATTTAGGTGTTACACTACTTCGTGTGGCAGGACAAAGGTTAAATCCTATTTTCCAAGCGGCTGTTGGAAGCGACCAGGCACTTGGGTCTTCCATCACAGAATTATTTTTGAAAAGCTCATTTGTGGTACTACAACAAACAGTCAGATTTCTGAAAGCATTTCAATGCCTGAGAATGTAAATTTCTCAAAATTCAAATGTGAAAACCGCATTAACGCTCTGGACACATGCCTGAAAATCTCTTTGCATATTTTTTTGGTCCTCTAGTTGTCTGAACAGCTTCACAAATGCAGCTTTCAGGCGCTTTTGAAAACGTCATCCCATGTCTCTGCTTTTCATATAAATCTAAATCATTCCTGATTTTGCCCTATCAGCAAAGTTAAGGACAGTCAGCAACTTTTTGATGCTATATCTGAAAAGCAAATGGAAAGTTGTGGAAAGTCAAGTGCCATCCTTTTTCTTCTCTCCTAATGAAAAAATAAATAAAGGGTGACTGAAAATTAAGCTTTTAAAAATATTTAGAAGCTTCCTTTCAAGTGTATGTTCACAGAGTTTATGTTTTAATAAACACCATACTCAAGAAATAGAATTATGTTAATTCTTAATTAATGTGTACTTGTATTCTTTTTAAGATTTGGCTGAGCATGCTATTGAAGATAATTTGAGACTCGTGTATGAATAGCTTTGCTCCTAAAAACATTCCCCTTCAGCAGATTCTCAGTTCCTGGGGTACAGGAATAGACAGTCCACGAGCAGCACCAAAGTCTTTGGGTTTTGGATTCAAAAACCCTAACTCCCAAAAACTTGGGCCAGAATGAAACAGGGATAACACCGTCCTTGATCCTCGGAGAGTAAAACTAAGTATCTTTCAAGTTACCATATAGTGATATTTTTCGGTGATCATTTCAAAAAGCCTGGTTGCTTATATTCAGCATGGACAATAAATATTTTGCAGCATTTGAACGGAGCAGAGATTTGCAGAATGCCTATCAAGCGTCTTGATGCTGTTCTCCAGCTCAGAACTGAACCCCTCTGCGAGTATCCTTATTGATCTCTCCATATCTCTGCACTAAGGCCCTGATTTTCAGCCTGAAGATGCCTTCCAATAATTTCAGCTATAGCCACAAATTCTCAGTGCTTCTAAGCATGTTTATGTAATGTTTAATTTACCTCCTTTAATTACCACAACTGCTTATACAGCACTTTGAATGGCATAGATTTATATGAGCTAAGAGTAAACAGAATGTAACTTTTCAGCCAGGGAAAGAAGGGGAATTTGACAGTGGTCTATAAATCATGAATAGCACGGAGAAGGTAGACAGGGAGTTATTATTTACTGTTTCTCATAATACAAGAACTAGTGGGAATCCATAGAAATTACCAGAGGGGAGATTCAGAAGCAGCAGAAAAAAAGAAGTAGTACTTTTCCACAGAACATGTAATGAGTTACAAAATTCATTGCCCCCCAGCAATACTGAGGTTAAAAGCCTGAATGAAACCAAAAAGTGGTTAGACAAATTAACGGAAGATGAATCTGGAAGGGCTATTAGATGCTGTGCCTCCTCTTTCCCCAACAGTCCATAAATGCTAAAAGCTGGGAGGTCATAACCGGGTAGATATCACACAGTCTCTGACCTGGTGACCATACTGCTCCCCAGGCATCCACTCTTGTCTGCTGCTGGAGGCAGGGTCCTGAGCGAGAGAGAAGACTTTGGGCCTCACTCAGTGGGCCTGGCAAAAGCCATGTGGCACAAACATCCCATCTTAATGCAACAGAGCAAGTTTGGATTCTGCAGGGTCCAGGGGAGCTGTGACAAGGATGTGCACAAGGGGCCAGGTTTCATCCAAGACATGGCAGGAAAAAGAAATGATCTTGTCAACAGAAGATCCAGTCCTGTTCTTTATTAATGAGTGCAGTATCTACTCGTAGCAGGACAAGCTGGAAAACCATACCCTATGGTAAAGGCAAAATACAAACGATGAATCTCTTTGAGTAATTCAATAAGAAGATAAAACCATCTCTGTCAAAGAGCCTAGGCTTGGCAACTGTTGGGGAGAAATGCAGCTCAATCACAAATTAAAGAAACTTTCTTATGCTACTGCCTCGGACTAGACATGTCCTGGAAACTATGCAGACTGCAAATAACTAAGCTTAGTTCTAGTGATTTCAGATCTTTTCTTTCATATAGGTATGGTCTAACTCAGTACTAAATGTAATTAGTTCAATCTATCGTCAGTTTCTTATTCAGTCAGAACTTCTGTTTTAACTCTAAATATATTGTACAGATGAGAATTTAAACTCAGCTGTGGGTCAGCTGTGTTTTTTTCTCGTCTGGAAGAAATGCAGTCCTACTTACGTAGACCTTAAGCTCAAAGCGGGTCTGGCGAGTCTGATTTTTCACGAGAACATCAGACATGCAAGCACCTCGTGGTAGCCATTAACCACTCCTGACTCTAGAATTCCCATGTGCAGAGAATTATGGATGGAAAAGCCCTTCTAGCTGTGCAGATGTACCATTCGTGTCCAGCCTAGTGATAGTCAAAGGGATTCCAGCAAGAATGATTCTGCCCACCCTATAGCAGACTACAGCTCTGCCGTATGTCCCATGTAACCAAATGTCAAATTATGGAAAGGTTGCTTTAGGCAGGCTATAAACAAAGTCGTGCAGCACTCTTCCAAATCCTGTAGCTCTTATTCGCTTGGTTTTGGATCACTGCATGCAGAGAAAAAAGATATCTAATGTAGCAGGAACCATCCACAAAGTGCAAAATTAAGAAGAATTCTTGGAAAGAAAACAACTGCTGACTGTACGATTTATCTTCATTAGGGTCTTTGAGAAAAGACAGCGAGTTTCAGCTTCATGAAGGAATATTCCGCCCACACCATGGAAGCAGCAGAGCAGATAATGAAACAGCAGAGACAAGTACGAATGAACTGCTTCAAGTTCCTAATTTAAAGATCAAATTCCCAAATATCTGAGCCTCAACCTTTTTTTTATTTTTTATTTATTTTTTAAAGCATAAATCAGTGACAAATTAAATCAGTTTCAGCACTGGACCAGAAAGGGAACTGCTTCGGTGGATAGCCAAAGTGTTTCATGCTGTGTTTTGGGAAGTGAATATTAAAATCTATGGCCTGCCATTCTCCTCCCCGAGCTGGACTTACCAGCAGGCAGCGAGAGGGGATTTATCACTATGTAATCAGGGTAGGAACCCGGGAGGTGGCAACCAAAGCCAATGTAGATGAGGATCCACAACAGCACACTGGAAATGAAAACATTCTGCTTTTCAATTCGGGTGATTTGGTTTCCAGTTTTAATGCCAAACTAGTCTTCCAGCAGTTACTTCTTTTAGACTTGAAGTGTCTAATATTTAGTTTTCAATATCCAAGGTAGTTGCCTGGTCTTCTTCTCCACGGAACAATTCTACCTACCGATTTTAGGCACTGATCATAGATTGGGGTCTAAACTTAGACTAGTCATCAGGCATACAGTGTCGGGATGAGATGAATCCTATCCCTCATGTTCAATCAAAACCAGTTCACTGTTGCAAAGCAATCTGAACCTGACGTTTATACATAATTACTTATAAATAATGTGTATTATATAATAAAAATGGTTGTTTTGCTATTACAGAGAGGAGATGACTTGTATTTTTAAGCATATCTCTATTTTTGCTTTCTATCATCCTGCACCTCTACCCCAAATAAGATGCTACCAGAAGAGTACTGGATCAGACGATAAGACTCTTTCAATCATTTACTAAGTAATGGCCTGTATACCACAATACAAATACATTACTTTTGCCTGCGTATAAAATTCTAGTTTCCTTAAAACATAAGCTTAGACTGGCATTTTCCAAAGAATTGCCCTGTACTTTTTAAAATACATGCAGTAAAATCTTTGTGAAACATTCGTTCTGTAAAATACGACAATAACAATAAATCATTCGTCCCATGTGTTGCTCAGATCTGTAATAAAATTATGTACCTTGAATAATGCAGCAAGCCCATAAATTTTTATACAGCTTTACAAGCCTCTGAAGAATAATTCACATATACTTCTCTTTTTCTCTGTAACTCAAGAAATGTGCCTCTGCTCGCATGCTAGTCCAGGAGACAAACAATTAAAGACACATGTCCCACTGGTCATAGTCCAATTCTATTCATGACGTTAAAAGCACTGGTGAATTTAGCCCAGAGATTTTTATCTTTTAAAAGAAGAGAAACATTTGTAACACAGGTGGCATCTGGTCTTATCCTCTTCAGGCAACTGCAAATCCTTAGAGATCTGAGGCAGAAAGATACCTTTTGCTTCTTTGATTTCTTTACTGATCCAAAGAGTGAGCAAACCTCTGGGCTCAAATTACAACATATAACATCTCAGAGAAATTGTACTAAAATAACACCAAATGTCATGTGGTGGAAAAATGAAAGTCAGATTTGTACACACAAGCTTAAGAAAATGGAATATGCTCACCAGGAGGCAAAAAAAGGAGGCAACACGATATTTTGCCTAGGAGGGGTACTATAAGGCTTAAAGGTCATTAATGAAAAACAGAGGCACTGTTTTGAAGTCAGTAGCCATACAGTAAGCCATCTCTGCCATGGGGAGCACATTGTTTTATTTTGTTTTGGTTTGTGGTTTTTTGGGGTTTTGTTTGGTTTTTTTTTTTTTTAATGGAAACGAAGAAAACTCTGCAAGTTCTTAAATTTACATGCCCTATATCGCTATCACTATATCACCTATAAATTCTAATTTACATGTCCTGTATCACTATCCAGCAAATTCATAGCTGCATTCAAGACCCTGTCAACACCAAGAATATATCCACAAAGTAATCACAGAAGCACAGAATACCAGGTTGGAAGGGACCTCAAGGATCATCCGGTCCAACCATTCTTGGCAAAAGCATGGTCTAGACAAGATGGCCCAGCGCCCTGCCCAGCTGAACCTTAGAAGTGTCCAATGTTGGGGAATCCACCACTCCCTCAGGGAGATTATTCCAATGGCTGATTGTTCTCATTGTGAAAAACTTTCCTCTTGTGTCCAATCAGAATCTCCCCAGGAGTAATTTGTACCCATTACCCCTCATCTTTTCCATGGGACTCCTTGTAAAAAGGAAGTCCCCATGTTCTTTGTAGCCACCCTTTAAATACTGGAACATGGTGATAAGGTCTCCCCTAAACCTTCTTTTCTCAAGGCAGAACAAACCCAGGTCTCTCAGCCTTTCCTTGTATGGCAGGCTTTCCAGTCTTTGATCATCTTGGTGGCCCTTCTCTGGACCCTCTCCAGCCTCTCCGCATCTTTTTTGCATAGCAGGGACCAAAACTGAACACAGTATTCCAGGTATGGCCTGACAAGCGCTGAGTGGGATAACAACTTCTTTATCTCTGCTGGTGATGCCCTTCTTGATGCAACCCAGCATCCTGTTGACTTTCTTGCCACAGCAGCAGCACACTGTTCACTCAACACTGAGCTTGGATTCTCCTTTAAGCCCTTCTTATAGATGGAGGTGACATTAGCCTTCTTCCAGTCTTCTGGGATATCCCCTAGTCTCCATGACTTCTCAAAGAGAATGGAAAGCAGCCTTGCAATGATGTCACCCAGCTCTCTTAAAACCCTCAGGTGGATACTGTCAGGGCCCATTGATTTTCTAGGGGTCAAGCTCCTGTAACAGTTCACATACCAGCTCTTCCTTCACTGACAGTCTGTATTTGCACCAATCTGGACTGTTGTTCCCAAGGCCTGGGGCCCAACAGCTCTGGTAAACACAGAGGTGAAGAAGCTGTTGAGAACCTCTGCCTTCTCAGCATTGTTGGTGACTAATTCACCTCTCCTGTTTAAAAGCGGGACAATGTTTTCCTTCTGTTTCTTCTGGTTGTACCTGAAGAACCCTTTCTTGTAGTTCTTGACATCTCTGGACGATTTCCATTTGAGCTGAGCTTTTGCTTTTCCAGCTGCATCTCTGCACAGCCTGGCAATGCCCTTGTAGCTCTCAATGGGTTCTTGCGTGCTTTTCCATCTCTGGTATGGTTCTCCTTTGGTTTTGAGCAGACTCAGAAGCTTGCAGTTAAGCCAAGGGGGGTCTCTTGCTCCACCTAATTCCCTCACCTTTAACGGGGATGAACTGTTTTCATGCTTCCAGGAGAGCGTTCTTGAAAAACTCCCAGCACTCACTATCTCCTTTATCCTTCGTGGAAGCTTCCCATGGAATCCCTCCGAACTGAGCTCTGAGTGAGCTGAAGTTTGCTCTTCTAAAATCTAACACCTTTGTCTTAGTACTAAACTTCAGCGTGCTCAGCAGGATCCCAAACTCCACAATATTGGGAGGGCCACATTCAAAAATATTAACCTTAAAGAATGAAGTCCCTACTGGTGAATATCATCATGTCCCTCCAGAAACCAGGGACCTTTCACCCAGTTCTTACAGGTACATCATAAAAGTAAAAATACTCAGCCAGACAACACCAGCCAGATCTTGAATAATGAGTAAGACAGCAGCACACTTTCCTGCCATCCTCCTTTTCAAAACAGTCAGAGAACAATACATAATTTGAAACAGATGAAGTAGAGAAGTGTGCTGGGTCCTGAACAATACTTGAGGTGAACATAAACCCTCCTGGTAGTCCAGTTTCAGGTATTCATTAAAGGCCCTGCCTGGCCACAGAACAAGCAAGTACAGAGCACACTGCAGTGGTGATTTCATTTTCTAGTTATCACTGAAAAAGCTCTTATTTCAATTTCCTTAACACTTATCAAGCACCTGGGATTAGGTCAAAAACTGAAGTAGTGGCATTACAGCCAAAAGATGATAAACTGACTCCAAACAACGGGTTACTACTGCGTAATTTCTAACGATGAAAACAGTTGAGATAACAAGCAGTAACAATTCTAATAATCCAGTTATAAGAATTTATAGGAAGACATACTGGCTGTCCCACCTCTTATTTTACAAAGCTGAAACTTTTTCGCTATTTAGGTTTAAAAACAAACACACAAAAAACGCAGCCAAAAAAAAAAATGGGAGTCTCATGTTGATATTTATATTTATCTTCATTAAAGCAGCATTATTTGTAAAGTAACAGTTATGAAGAAAAATAGCTTCACTGAAATCCTCTTACATTGTGTTCTTTTTCTACATTAAGCAGATTTCCTTTGCCAAGTAACTAATGATCTTCTCCACGTATCACTTGGCACTACAATATCACACAACCTCTTATTTTACTTTTTCCTTACTAATTTCTTTCCTATCTCCCCTGCAGACAAAACAAGAAAACCAACATGAGTTATGCTGCTGTATGGCACGTAAGCATCTTCGAAAAGAAAGGCTGCAGCTAAACAAACTATTTCACATGGGGATAAGGTACCCGGGCAGTACAGCAATGACATACACCACACAGCTAGATCTAAGCACAAATTTTGTCAAGCTTCAAAGAAGAGACAAAATTATCAATTCCATTCTTAGGTACCACGACTGTCGAATGTTTTCCCGGTATAGTAAACCAAATCAAAGTCCAAATGCATCCATCTATCTCTCTGTTTGCTAATGCTTGGCTCAGAGGTATACAGTCAAACAGGACCAAAAAAAAGAATCGCAGAGATTAAGAGAAAATTTAGACTGGGCAGACTTTTTAAGAAGTGGATAATTTTAAGGTTTTTTCCTAAAATATTTTTAAAAATAAAACTAACTTATCAAAATACCTTCTATTTCCTCTCCCTTGCATCTTCTGCCGACAGGAAAAATTGTGAGAAACTGAAGCAGGCATGAGACTTTATTAAAAAAGCCAAACAAGCAGCCAAATGAACTTGTGCTTATAATAAAGAGGCTGCTTCACAGTTCACCTCTCGGCATTCTTAGCCTGCTCCACAATTTTCAGGTTGATGTGGAGGAAACCTGAAGCACATCACCAGTTTTTAATTACTTAGAGACAGAGCTCTGAAGGCGAAAGCAAGTTAACCTACAAAAAAATGAAACCTATTTCTGCTCAGCCGAACATTCCTTAATTTTCAGAGCGGGTGGACAAGAATCTTTAAGCTATACCTGCACCACAGTGAAGGGGTATTGAATGTTTATAGGGAGGCACACTGCTAAGAAAACTAAATTAACAAAATAAAAATAAATTAAGCAACTAGTTACCGTTAAAGATTTTCAGGGCAAGTAGCAAATGTAAAGCTTTAAAGCTTCAGACTATGAAATGAACCCCTTGATTTCTTTAATTCGGGGGGGGGGGGGGGGNCTGGCATCGGAGTGGCTAGAGATTTATCAGCCATTAGATTATTTTAATAGTAAATACAAAGAGTGCAATGACTTCTACCGAAAAATACTGTGAACACACACTTCATCTAGTTTTAGTGTTCGATTTTATTAAAAACTTGGCCCACATTCCCTCTCCAATACATGGATTTTTTCCCTCCTTCAGATATTTCAGTTATGTATTAGTGTGACCTACTGAAGTGGTGAGACTAATAGAGGTATAAAGCTAGCAGCAGAGAAATGAGGTGCAGGTCCTTTATTCTTAGTTATATTCCTGTAAGAAATAACTGACCAATTTGTCAGTACATCAAATATGTGCTGGGGCTGAGCTGCAGTAAAGGTTGTGTTTGCAGAGTTTTGATGGCAGTCAGCGCTTCCAGCCTCTTTGCGGGATGAGCTGGAAGAGACAAGGAGCTAAGTCCTCTGGCTCCTCTCAATGGGCCTGAGCCAAAGTCTACCAAAATCTGTCACAGGTCTCCCACCAAACACAGCAGGCAGGATTCAGATCATGCCCAGCATAAAGGTGTCTTAAATGATGGATAAGGAACAATTTTTTCCATTGGTGGAAGAGAAACTACAGCTTAGAGCTTGCAGTACAAACTCATCAGTCATTGAAATCCAGTTGTTTAGCATGACGCGGTCTGGGCGAAGGTGGCCACCTGCACTGGGAGAGCAAACGCTTTCCTGCTGCTGTGCGTGGTTAGCAGGCACTGGCACCCACATCACTCTCCGTGACCACAAGGCATTGCAGTCAGAGTCACTAAAAACTCATCAGTTACCAGCAACGCTTCCAGCAAAGCGCAGCAATACCGGACATGCGGTTGTAATGGCACTCATAAAACAAACATGGTGGGATATTAAGGATGACCACTTTACTGGGTTACACCAATCATGTTACAAAACGGGCAGACCGCGGCTTTGCAAAGAGGGAAATCAAAGTGGCTCAGATGGCTGGGGGAGTCAGCTACAACAGACAGACCTGGTCCATGGTGGTCATGGACAGGGGAGGACAGGGAGAGCTATATTGCTGGTACAGAGGAACTGAAGGTAAGAACAGATGAGACAGAAAAGTGGTTGCGTTTTTTCCTTCTTCTGAAAGGTTTCCCAGTTAACAACTGCTCAACTGGTGTTTCGCCTAATTGCACGAAAATAGAAGATGATGAATGGACACACAGAAGTGACACTGTAGCTGAATCAAAAGCAGATGAACCTTTCAGGGCAGAGACTCAAAAAACATAATGCAAACTATTATTTCCGTTTCTTTTGTCACAAAAGGCAAGCAGAGGTTGACTTACATGCTTTAAAGTTAGAAGGTCTTGAAGATCTACTCTTTTATTCCAGCTGCATGCTGACCTCATTAGCACAATTTGAGAGCATTCCAGGGGAGCATTAATAATGTGACAAATATCTGTCAAGACATGCTGGGTTCTCAGGGATTTTAATGGACTAATTTATACGCTTTTGCATTAATTAAAAAGTTTGCACTGTTTATTCCATGCGGAATCGGCAAAACCAATGGACAGCTAAATCCAAAATTTCAGGGAGAGAAAGTGGGATCTTGAGAACTGACATTCTCATGTAAATTTACAAATACTACATTTTGCAAGTGTTTATGCTTTTAGATAATACATGATCATTCCAAATTCTTCTCCTAAAGATCAGTATGTATGATTATAGCTAATGTTTTCACAGTAATTTACTAGACGCGTAAACTTAAGAAACGTCCTAGGCCTCATTAGCTGACTGAAAGAAAGATTCACAATTACATCAGACACGGCTGTTGACTAATTCTGCAACTGAGTAAAGTGCCACTGAATTAAAGTGACTTAGTTTCTCACAAGAGCCAATTCTAAAAAACATGTGCTGGCATTGAAATTATTAAGTTCTTGAACACAGCACGGTCTTTCTGCTCTCCTTTGTACATATTCAAAGAGAGATTCATCTCCTTTAATAAAATTTAGACCACAACCTGCCTGCAGAACCTTTCCAAAGATCCCCAATCTACCATAAAGCTTACAATGCACTACCATATCCATTTAACTTTCACCTAACAGCAGCCACACAGGACTGAAAGTGGCCAAAGCTTCATCAAACACAAGCTCCTGTTCTACAGTAAAGCACGTTATCCCAGGCAGTCATGTTTCCACAGCTCCTGGTACCATTATTTGCCCAGTTGAAGCTAGGAAGCTTATGCCTCTTACTGTGATGATTAAAAAAAAGGAATACGCAGTAGAACAAACATTACAAACCTGGTATTTATATGATCTGCCAAATTTCTGATTGCTCTGAACTTAACGGAGAAACTACCAGTGACTTGAATGAGGCCAACATTTTATCAGACATTGTGCACTGCTATTCTGCTCCCCTGTAAGAGATGCTCATTATGCTTATCGCTTCTGTTGGGAGTGCAACAGAAATGAAGAACATTGTATTTAAATCAAAGCAATCTGAAATAGGGCAGGTGTTTAAAAATATCTTAACCACCTACATAGCTACTGAGAAGTAAAATATTAATATGGAGAACATCAATTCATACCACTAAAATCAAACAATGCAAAGCAAACAACCATGTCAAGGTGAAGTGCCAGGACAGAAAAAATCGAATTAATTTCAAATGAACCAAATTAACGTACAGGCGCAGTGAAGCAGAGGTATTTAATGTATTGGAGGTCATCCGCATCTTTATTTACTGTATTTAGGCTATTAGAATTTCATAGAAGAAAGCAGACTCCTCGTGCCTCTCTGCTCTCCCCTTCTGCAAGTTTGGCTTATCCAAAGAGCTTGGCCAAAACTCCCTTTTTAAAACTAGCTGTATGCCCAGTAGTTAATAGCGGGTTTGGGACCCTCCTTGCCAAAATCTTCATTGGACCTGACAGTCTCTCCCTAACACCTGTTAAATTTTGATGAAGCTTTGTGAGGGAGTAGTGTTCCCCACGTGCACCATCTAATTCAGACTTCCCTGGTGATACCCCGGTAGCCAAAAATATAAGTACAGCATGAATTTTAATTAAGTTCCATTTCAATGCTGATGGATATTCAGGGATTTCAACACTGGTTATTGTTTTAAACAGTATGAGCAGTTAGAATAACTACTGTTTGAAAAAATGGAAAATAAAAAAAAGCTTCCAAATTGAAAAATCTACCAAAATGTTTTTGCCTTTTTCAACCCAAAGTGAGGCATTTTCACTTTGGGGAAACAGAATCTCTTTATTTAATTTTGTTGAAACTGGTTTTAAAACTACATGGTGTGAACTGCCTCCAGGGAATGGTGTATCTGACCCTGTTCTCCCAAGTGGACCATGCACCAGAGTGGGATTTTGTTGCTGCTGTTTTAATTCAGAACGTTCTACAAGTCAAATATTTAAAATGAGGTTGAACTGATCCAAAATAAAAATATTTCACTTTTATCTTCCCATGGACAATTTGATTTTATAAGCAATAATATAGCAAAAATATTGTTCAAATGGAAGATTTCTGGCCAGTTCCAAAAGCTAATTGGTCTCCAGAAAGGGAGGTAATAAAAAACCAAAACAAAGCAATGCCAGGTACCTCCATGGCAAACATTGAAAACTAACAACTTTCCTCTACTTTTCCTGCCCAAATAAAAGAAGAAAACGTTTCCAAAAAACTTACTTGAAGAAGCCCTGGAGAGAGGCACAAGCCAATTTCAACAGCGCCAGCCAGAATTGATGCAGAAACGTCCTTATCAGCTCTCTTCCACCCCTCTGCATTTCTCATTTCAAGAATCTTAATTTACTTTCCACGGATGATGCCTTAAGTGAAAATTAATACCACTGCTTAATGATTAAAGTGATTAGCCACCTTGCACTTTCTCAGGGTGCAGCTGATTAATTAAGTACATTGATGATAGAGAAAAAGAAATGCTGTGGATGATGTCTTTAGCTTGCAAAGCAAGTGTCTTTAGCACATTGCCTGCACGCCAGGCATGCATTTAACTTGAAGATTGTCCCTTTCAAGTGGTTCTAGTACAGAATAAAGCTGGAAACTTTTTGCAGCATTCATTGCTCTGAAAATAATCTTAGGCAAATGCAACTACAATACATTAGGATCTTTCTGATTGTACTTTGAGGATATTTTATAGCCAGTATAAATCAGTGCATCCCCCTAAAGAGGCCAACATCAGCGGAGCAATGCCAGCTCCAGCTGTAGAGATGCTGCCAAGCCCCAGAACTTGCCAAGCATTCAAGGTCCAGATCTCTTGTAAGGGGCTTTAGCAAAACAGTTCGCATAACATCTTTCAGTGTGAGAAATGCAGTTTTCAGCTGCAAACAGAACTCTGTAAGTGACACAAATCATCCCTCCTTAAGGCAATCATGCCTCCTTCACAAGCTGCAGCCTCCTCTGCAGAAAAAGCTTCTTTCTATCCTCTGGCCATACGGGATGATCCAGAGGAGAAACAGCCTTCAAATTCTTTTTGCTGTTCCATCTTTTTAATTGAGTTGAAAGCTAGAAAGCTCTGATAACCTCTATGATTACAAAACATTTGAATTTTTCATGAAGTAAGATGACGCAGCCATCTCCTTTACATAGCACCATGGCTTCTCTCTCCCGTTAGCAGTGACCATATCAAGGAGCTATAAGGTAGAGAAGAGGAACTGTACAGTCATCTTATTTAGATTTCAGCATATGAACTCCACTGGAACAAGCACTTGCAAAAACAGGTACTGTCAGGAGCAGGAGAAGACTGTTTGCAGGACCCCATTATGTTTTCCAAGACGTGAAGCGTTTTCTGTACATGGTAAACCCAGGACAGCCTTCCAAGAACACGGAAAACCTCATTTGCCTGGCTGATCTTATCAGAGAAGGCATCATCTCTTTTACAGCCTTTCATATGCTGAGAGAGAAAAACAGATTGCAGAAAACAGAGAGATGAACCCAGAAGCTGATCCTGCACAGACTAACATAAAAAAAAAAAAATAGGCAAGCCTGAAACAAAGAACTTTGCTCTCTTCCCAGTAACTTCTAATTTATGCCGGTGAAACTTCATTGTCTTGCATGTCCTAAATGATCATCTTCTAAATGCTAAAACCAGCCTCCCAGCTGCCAGAAGCCACCTGAGCAGCATAAACAGCCCAACAGAAGGCCACCCGTTTCGGTTGCTAAGGCATCAGTCAGCCTGGTATTTAAACACTTGATCCATCCTTCTATCCTGGCAAAAAAAGGCTTCGTTTTGTCTCAACAATTTCTTGATTAAATTTCTGCCACAATCTACTTTAGCAGCATCCATCAAACAGTGTGCTTACTAGTGTTAGTAGAAGGATTTTTGTGGATTTAACCCAGGTTTTGGTTGATGATTTTTAATTGTTATGCTAGTGCTTATTTTAGAAAACATATTAGCAAAAAACCCAACCACAAAAAAAACAAATGAAACCAACCCATCTAAAATCCAATTAGTGTTGAAATATCTGAAACAGTTTATCCTGTCCCTTATTTTTTGATAATGCGTTATTTCAACATAGCAATTAAAAATAGGTACCAGCATCAATGGCCAGCATGCAGAGTTTACCCATAAAATACCTTTGATGTATTAGCAGTAAAGCTTTATTGACATTAAGCGTCTGGTGCGTGCGCTCAATAACCCTTTGAAACGTAGTAGGAAATGGCAGTGTAACTGTTTCAGGCTCTTTTGAAAATCATGCCACGTGAATCGGATCTCATCATTCATGATGCCAGGCAAGGATGAACCCGGCTCTGCTATGGTTTGGCTTTACGTTTCCCGTGCATCCCCTGGGGTGATATTAATGACAGCGCAGAGCCACTGGGAGCTTTTCAAGGTCTTCAGAGGGCTTCCAACAAATTTCTGTCTTGGAAGGGTAACGTTTTTCTCAACGCCAGTTAGAGGTGAACTCTGTTCGACTTGGGTAATTACATCAGCTGGGATTGCTGTGGGGCAGATCATCAGGGTCAAAGCAGCATGGTTCAATAGATGTCAATGGAGCTTTGTCAACTTACAAAACCCCACAATTAGGCTCCAGTGATTTTAGTGAAGATACTGATGATTTATACTGTTAAATCATTGAGATCAGGTTCAAGGCCTCCAGAACAATTTGCTGGTCCTTTCAGTAGCATGCAAGGAGTCCAAGGCACACTCAGAAATTCACGCTAGTGGAGGAAACACAGACTTCCTAAAAGAAAGGTGATTTTTTATTCCGTCGCTAAGCTTCACTGCACATATTGCAGTATGTAATTTATTGCCTGTACTAATTCTTATTTCTTTTGTAGCTGTAAAGATTATTCAATGATGTTTTTGTTCCTCTGGCAAACAATGGAAACTGCAGCTCATAACAGAAGTAGAACATTCCTCTGCTTCACTGCTTATGTGATAAGAGAATTATTCCAAAAATATGCTTCTGCTTGCCTCCCAGCAAGGCGGGGAGAGCTGTTATCATACTAACTGGTGACAAGTTACCAAAAGTTGTGAGAGAGAGAGACTGCTTTGCGTTTGGAGAAGTCGCCAAAGTGGAAAGAGAAGACAGGTAAGACCACCTGCCGTTCACATTTCAATAAGAAATGTTAGATGACAGAAAACTTCACTTTACCCTGGGGTAACTCCCAAAAGCCTTCCCTCGTTCCTTACATATGGCCTTTTTTTGCTCAGCCAATCTTTTCCTCTGTACAGCTTGAGTGGCAGCTGGTAAGGACCTTGGAAGATGGAACATAAGGTTGTACCATAAAGACACGTTACAGAGAAGAAAAGCTAGGGGAAGGAGGGCAATGAAGTGCTGCTGGGATGACTGCATGGTTGTTCGTATGCATTTTACATCTGTGTAATTCCACAGATTTCAAAATCTTTTTTCTCATCTGAATGTTATATTATTGTTATCGCTAAGAATTGATGCATGATTCTCATTTTACAAGTACCAATACTTTTTCAAAAAAGTTACCTACTCACGTAGTCACCTCCAGTTTTCCTGCAGTAAATGTTTGTCTTGTTGTCTCTCCCTCTCCATTTTTTTTAAAGAAGCTTTCAGCTTCAGGCAGAGCTCAGACACTGAAACCAGCAATTTTTTACTCCTGGCCTGAGTCTCTCGGTGGGAGTCCGATTTTCCTCACTACTGCTAATCAGGGACAAACCCACTTACATGAGATGATGAGCTCCCTGCTGCTGTAAATGGGATAATGCAGCTACGCTGACCTTCATCAGCAGACATTGGCCAAGTATAAAAGTACCGCAACATAAACTGATACAAGACAGCTTATGTTTCTGTTCATGGCACAACAAATCTCCATTTGCTCTCTTAGTTTTTATTTTAAAACAACGTACTGAAGTTTGTAACGTACACACCGCCAGCTGCTGTTCTCCTCTTTTATTAGGCATATCTAATATGCAGACCTTGTTACTTCACTTTTCTTTCTCGCTCAGATGCTGTATCTTGGAGAAGTCAGTCCTGAAAATTGCTGGCTTTGTATGTATAGTCTGAGTTGAAAGAAAACCATGGAGTACATGAGGCTTCAGCTTTTTAATTATCAGTTCATAATGAAGGGTTCTCTTTGTGGGGAAAAACATAATTTCCTGAAGGCTGAACCTCTGCAGGGTATCCAAGGCTTGGAAGAAAATATCGATCGTTTGACAATGAGTCTCTCTGCATTCACGGTGCAGAATGGAAACTTCCAGCTTTGCCATAACCCCCTGATCCCAGAAAAGCAAGTAGCTATACTGCAGCAAGCTGGGAGGGCGTGCTGGGAGAGCAGTCCATCCAGACTGTGAGCGGGCACACTCCTTTCCACATACATAAAGCGCATTAAAAAGAGAAATGGATGATTCAAGCTCAGAAACTGCAAAGAAAAACACGGATAGAAGTGCACTCCACAGGATAGGTCATAGTTCAGCAATTTTTAGGAGAAAAAACAAATTCTTTTTTTCTTTTGAAAGCTCTTTCTCTTCCCTGACCCCACATTTTGTCTAATTGCTAACCCCTATTAAACTATTCAAGCAAGAAAACCAGGAAGTCAAAAACATAAAAGCCAAATTAAACTGAGTGAAAGAATGCCAAGGTTTTGTACTTGAAAATGCTCAAGTGCCAAAACCACCACCTTTGAGAGACTTCCTAATTGCTCCCAATTTTCCAAGCAAGATGTACAGACATTGCCAGGGTATGCAGGCATTTACACACTTGAGAAACACAAGCGGTAGGCTTTTCATTTCCTAAAAATAAACAATATACCTTAAGAGAAAGCTGCCCAAAGTGCAAATGTCACGCAACACCGAACATGTGGCATAGGAACTGTACAAAGGTGACTGCGATTGCTATGCCAGACTGAAGTGCGTTAACAACTCATCCCTAAGAGACTCGTTTCGTTGTGGTTTTAGGTCTAACCTGATCTTTCCTCCAGCTAAATTTAAGTCCTTGTCTTTAGTTCATGCCCAAATTACTACCTACTGGGAAAAAAGGCCCCTGTGGACTCGGAGCCACAGCAGATGCAGTGAGAGCAGGATCTCCGAGGACTCAAGGAGGCCTGCGCAGCTACGCAGTGAGAGCAGGAGAGGCAAAGTGCATGAGAACCAAGCCCTGCAACTGCTGTGCGATACCTGGGCGAGGGAGGAGACGGCGGATTTTAGCAGCAGGAGCAGGAGTCAACCTTGCCCTTCAGCCGGCCATCTCTCACATGCAGCAACTGCAGCCAGCCCTGTGTGAGGAGCTGCCAGCACCTCTTCCTGATTACCAAGTTTACCATTTTACTGGTGACTTTGCATATAATGTGCCGATTTCTCAGCACATTTCCTTGCTGTGTTCTCTGGTATGCTCAGAACAGAATTAAAAGTGAACCTGAGGCAAAAAAGATGAACCATTCAAACTCAAGCTTTTTTTCCCCCAGTGCTGTGACAGCAGCCTAGAACCACAGGTTTCATATGATAGCTCATATTTTTGTATTGCTGTATTAAAAGGATTGGGGTGGTATCTCCTTTCAGATGGGCGTTCTGCTGCTCCCTCAATGGTCTTACCAACCACTCATTCCTCAGTCTGTTCTCCCATGTCTGGCTATTGATCTGCCCTGAACAAGCCAGGCCTAACTCTGCATTTCGCATTGGCCAGACAATCTTCTTTTGTCCCCTGACAGCCTGATCAGTGCTCCACTACTGAACCACTCCTTGCTTGGACAAAGTCATTCCTGCACAGACTTTTTCAGATTCTCATCTCGAGATCGGTCTCGGCACAAGTCTCTCATGGCTGCCATTAAAGGTTTGTTTTCTGCATTCCCAGACAGCTTTTTGTCTAAAATTTCGTCCCACTATTTCTTTTCTGAGCTCTCAGATTTCTCTCCAGCTCCTCTGTTTTCTGACTTCCAGCATCATGTCTGTGCGCTGTCATTCTCTGTGTCATTTTCCATTAACTTCTAGAATACTCACTATTGCCACTCTAAAAACAATACATTTCTGCCAAGCCTGACAAATATTTATCCATCAAAGAGAAGGTATTTTTAGAATTAAAAGAGAAAACACTGTATTACTGAGACATCTATTTTTGGTTTCTGGGGATAAGAAATCTATTTTTGGTTTCTGGGGATGATCCTGGGTTGACTGTTAACAACTGAATTGTTCCTATTTGACATTGTATCAGATACATCATACATACTTTTTACTCATTTATTTGACATGTGGTTTTTAGAACCAGAATATTCCCACATACTTTGTCCATGCCTGCTGCTGAAAAGTGTGTAAAGAGTGTGTGCTGCCCCCAGATCATACGTTAAAACATATACGCAGAGCGCAATTCCTACAAAGAAAAAGGCTTTCTTTGTTTATGGAAACCTCCTACTGAGTTATTCCTCTTGGGTGAGAATTTTGCAGCTAGGGCACAGGGTTTAATTAGCTGCTATCAAGTTATTAAGCCAGTTCATGAGGAATGGTTATTAAGTGAGTTCATAAGGAGTGAAACTAGCTATCCTGCACTTTATCTCTCTGGTCAGCTATTTCCCAAATTCCTTGTCCAAAGTCAACACCTTCTATATCCATTTATTCTCTACCACGGGTGTTTCGCTACTTGCTACAACAAATAGGTTTTCATTCTGCGTGTTATTATTTTCAAAATTGAAAATACGTAAAAATAATGGTTTTACTCTTTCTCAGCTCATGTTTTTACCAAGATTTCCGGGTTTTCTTCTTTTTATTTAATTGCAATTGCAAACTAAACCACACTGCTCAGCTGAAGAAGCTGGGCTTCCCTCAGGAAACCACTGACTGCAGGAGAATAGCAAAACCTAAAGCAGAGACACTGCAACACCCCCAGCAAGGAGCCACAGCTTCTTGACCCCCTCCTGCCCAATGGAGGGCCACAAGCACAGCGTGCCATGAAGGCAACCCACAGGCCGTGGGTGCTGGGAGCCCTTGTAGACACCTGGAGATAGGAGTCCTAGTGTCAGCAGGGGGTTGGGGAGAGCCTGGAAGAATTAAGAAAGATAAAAAGCCTCAGGTCGGAAGGTAAGCCTGAGATAGGTTTGAGGAACAATCAGTTGACACAGCATGCGCTGAAAATACACAATCTGCCCTGCACATGCTTTGAAGTACTGGATCAAATCACCTGTTATAAAGGAATTAAGCTGTTTGTGGAGGTTTCAAAGGCTAATACATGCCTTGCCACAGCTCACAGCTCCATGCCCCTCCAAGTGACAGATGCATTCTGCATCTTAATAGCAGGATTTAGAACCAATTCCCAGGTTACTCATTTCTGTCCTAAATCCAATATTGCAAGCTGCAACTTATTTAATGTGAGGCAGCACTGTCATTCCTCCACAAAGAGCCTTGTCACCTCGCACAGGCAGTCCCATTTTCAGTCTGCTTCTTTCAGTGTGAAATGTATCATCCGTAGGATCAGCTGTACTGTTGTTCCACTCATCATTTAGAATTTTGCAGCAGAGGAACCGTAACAATAAGAAAATCCACATTTTACAGAAAAGGTCAGCATGTACTTACGTAATTTGATGCAAGATCAGGATGCAGATAATCAATTCCTGCAATAAGATAATGACAGAACAGAAACCAAAGGTTAAGAGTTTCAAAAAAGATTTTCTCATGATCACAGAACAAAACAAGATTCTTTTGCAACCATAGGAAAATGATCACAGCGAATAATGAAACTGGTTCAAGTGAAATTCCAGTTTTTAAATGTGGACTTTTAAACTGGTATACCATTTCCGATGCAGTCCCAGCTAGGAGTTTTCAATCATCTATGTCAAAATCCAGGTGCCAATTGTAAACGTGAGCTCAGCAACAAAATTTATTGACCTGTTTTGTAGACTCGATCATATTTAATTATTAAAATTAGTTTAAATCACAATTTGTCTTTATACAAGTTCCATCACCTCAAAGCATCCCGAAACTAACAAGATCAGCACGCACTGGATCAGTACATGACATAAAAAGGAGTATTTTTAACCACTGAAAATGGTAAACTAAGTAGACAAAAAATTACCTAGACTCGGGGAGATCACTAAGGCAAACACTTTGGATTAAGTGTATGAAAGAGAACTTTTAACATTGCATTAGACCATCTTAGCAAACACCTGAGCACAGGCTCCGCACCTTGGTAGCGTGCTAAAGATTATAACAGGGCAGCGGTGCGGAATATACTCATTCTAATGCATCAAATCTTTCCACATATGGCAAATATACAGAATCCCAGCGGATGGTGTAACAGAAGGAGCAGATCTACACTCAGATGGGATTAAAGTGACCTATTACATATTCAGTTAAAACATACAAAGAAACAGCCACCAACTTCATGTTACATTTTGATCATTACTCTGCCCCGTGTCTCCAACCACCAGGCTATTACATGCTCAATTTTACCTACAAGGAGAATGTGGTATCATCGGGGTTATTCTGATGACACGATTACCTCCCATTATATAGGGTCCTTAGCACTAGACTTACATGAAGAGACCCCTGCACCTGTGGAGAGCCTTGTTGATGCAAATCGCAGAGGAACAACAAAAGTCTCAATGAAGAATCACGTTATTCAGGTGCTGTCTTCCACAGTGACTGGAAGTGAGTAAAAGGCAAATTACCCCCTTCTCTAAAAGCTCTATCTGATGGGCCAACAGCTTTATTTGACCTGAAGCTCAAATAGTTTGTCATCATCTCCATCACAGTCATGCCTAGCGATTCTGAAAGCTAAGTCCCACCTCTGTGGGATCAGTGAAATTGCTGTTTCTCATGACACCAATATACACATGTCTGAGTCTACTTTCTTACTTCCACAAAAACCTTGTCTTAGGAGTAAGCAGATGAGGAACAGAAATAAATGAGGATAGATCTCAGTTGACCCCAGAAAACACACGTGGATCCAGACATTTTATTTATTTTTAATCTTATTCAGTCACCATAAAAGGAAAACATTCAAAATTTAGACAAAAGAAAAGTGCCAAGAGACTGCCCAGAATTCCTGTACTTCAGCAAGAAACCCACAGGCAGAACAGCCGTGACTTCAACTGTACCTTCTCTCTTCATCTTCCCTGAACTTAGCCTCAATTTAGTAATATATTTAATATGCAGGTCTTTATTGACATTCAGCATGAAAGTGTTTAATTATTTCAGCTGTCAAATATGACTTTGAGAATAATGTAACCCAGAAAATGTTTTCTTAAGTACTTTTTGCACAGCAATTACATCCCCCAGTTAGTGCCTACAGAAGTCAAGGGGAGTCTTTCCTTTGGCTTAATGGCCATTATAGTGTGCCCTGGAAGATACGTGAGTGATAATTGCAAACTACCCTTAATGCTTGGATATCCATGTTTCAGTATCCCTAGTGAAGACTTT
This sequence comes from Stercorarius parasiticus, assembly GCA_013396915.1. NCBI lineage: Eukaryota > Metazoa > Chordata > Aves > Charadriiformes > Stercorariidae > Stercorarius > Stercorarius parasiticus. The sequence goes on from VWZL01000808.1 coordinate 82,853, forward strand.
ATAACATATTTTCCCTGAAGATCTCAAAGTCTTTACGGAGGTTAGTAATCTCAGCACTATAAGCAATCCATTGTTACTTTTTAATCTTTTTTTGACTTGGATTACATGGAAAAAGCTGCTTAAAAATACTAAATTAGCATGCAGTCTTCACTTACCATCATCCATAATTCCTATGGTAACTCCCTTCCCTGTATATCCCAGCTCCCATGCTTCAGCTACGTTAAGGTCAAGTCCAGGAGTCCCATCTGCTTGACCAGTGTTAATCTAATACATCAGTGAAAAAGAAGAATAGCTTTTTTACTTGACAGACATGTTTCCACAGCCACTGAATTTTGCTTTATGTCTTTGTGTGTGTCTTTGGTATGGAAAATATCTCCTATTTGCTGGGAGTACAGAGTCTCCAGAGGAGTATGTAATCATATCTACTGCAATAATGCAGTGGTAAGATGAAAAAAGCCCCAAACCAACCGTGGATAAATTCATTTCTTTGCAGTTTACAAGATTTGATTAAACACCAAATCTTCTGGATCCAAAAAAGGACTTTTCTACTTAAGCAGCGGGTCAATCCAGACAAAAGTTAGACCAACAGATTTTACAGAGGAGTTTTTTATGAGCAGGAAATGTTTTTTTTCTTGAAAGCAGGGATCTACTGAAATTCAGGTCCACTGGGTTTAGTACCAGGAATTAATTCTCTGATAACAAAGTTAGACCTGCTTTAAGCAGGACGGTTCACTAGATGAACTTCGAGGGTCCTTTCCAACCTTGTGTGTGTATGATTCTATGATTCTGCAGTATGGGCAATCCCCTGTATCTTCAGGCATTACTCATGTTCACCAACCTCATATGCAAATTTCTCAAGTTTTGAGGGAAAAGAAACGTGGCTTTTGCTGTTCCAGATGCAAAAATTTTCAATTTTGTGTCAGACACATCTCATTTCAAAACACATTTTAGCGTACTTTGTGATCTAAAAACTATAAATTTATACCTTCGTAAAAAAATTGCTATTTTTATCACTGCAAAATTTTGAAGTACCACAAAGAAATGAATTAATCCACACTTCAGCATATGATCTCATCAAGGATGAAGTCCCATCCATGCTAATGTGCCCTCATTCATCTGAAAACTCTTGTTTTAGAAAAAAAAAAGGTCATATTGGACGGATTCATAAAGCATAAGTCATGGATTAAAAGGAAAGAAAATAAGAAACACTATCCTTAAGCAAAAAGACCCTTCTTAAGTGAACAAGGCAGTACTGCATTTATTATTTCATCGTAAATAGGTTGCAACATTAAAACCGACGAAAATTACTTTATCAACTTCTTAAATAGAAAAATATCATTTTGGCTACTTTTGTGTAAAAATGTAATTTTTCTTTTATGACTAAAGACTTCTCCCTATAAAATATGACACATTAAAAATGAAACAATTTAGCGAAATATTAATTTCTTTTGACACTAGCTTAAGTCAAAAGTCATCAGTTTTCAGCTGTTCTGCTTTTGACAGAAGAAAATCAATTAATATTCAAATTTCCATAAGAAAAGAAAAATCTCAACTTTTTCTAGCCAATGCACCAGAACTTTTTGTTATAATTCTATAACAATGTTTTACCTGGCAACAGCTCAAAGACATGATTCACATGCAGTTTTAGGGGTCACATCAGCACACCAGGAATGCCCACAGGACACCAATATATTCTCTTTCAAGCCTTCTAAGGATCTTTCCGTTGACTGAAATGAAATTTAGCTCTTGAAATGTGCTGGGTCTTCCCAGCATAAAAGAGGTACAGTTAAAAACAACAGGACAGAGCCTTGGATCTATTCCCAAGGTCTTGTGACATAGTTGGAAAGAACTCTTGCAAAACATTGCAATAGCACAGAATGCATGGATGCCAATTATTTAGTTATGATTACTGTGATTTTCTTTCAAAACTTACTAGGTACCATTGCTTCGTAAATAAAGGATCATTCATGTTGATGTCGATGTCATTGATGTCTCTGTAGCCTCGCTTCCTTCTGCTGAAGCCTTCCTGTTGCACAGCTTTCTTTACCTGGAAAGGTTAATTTTTACAGCTTTAGCTCAACGTTCTTAACCACAGATACAAAGATTTTTTAGCCTTGTTTTCATGACAGATAAAGATTACGAAATCACATTATTTGTGTCTATGTAATTCATTCGCAACTTCTAAACCTGTGGCTGATTTCAGTCCAAATTTGCAAAGATGTGGGGAGCTCAAGGACTGCTATGATGGCTATGTGGAGAAGAGAAGCTCGGAAGTGTCCCATCTAGTGGAAAGCTACAGCTTGAACGTGTTTCAGATACCTGAGAATTTGCGTAAGAAGGAGCCCCTATTCAGGTATCATTAGTGTCATGGATTTTCTTGCCATACTCTTCTTTTTTATAGCCACCAATATCAAAACATTGTTGTTATTAAAAACTAAAACTATTTAACTAATTCCCAATATGTCACTGTTCCAAGTTGCAGGCATTTGATAAAATGAGGATGCAGGTCTCAACCACGCTTCCACTTTTCCAGATTTTTCTTCAGGGCATTTTTGGAATATTAGATAGCCTTTCGTGCCAAAGAGATTTGCTGGGAGAAAAATATCTGGGGTTGTGTGCTTTCATCATACTCCCGAGTTTCTCAAAACCACGTCTTGTAGAGCTATCTACTTTCAGGGATTATCCTTGCAATAAATAAGTGATAAATAAATACATTGGCATGAAAAACTAGATGGCAAAAAAGCCACTAAACTGACCAGACCGGCTGAAGTGTAAGATATCAAAATACCGGTTATGAAACACAAGTAGCCATGGTTTTTTAGATATCCTTTCCTTTATGAATAGCAAATCCACAAAAAACATTAACTAAGCACTGTAGAAGACAAGAAAAGTTAGACACACAAATATCTTTGGAGGCAGGAACTACAAATGTCAGACCATAATCATCTTATTTGTACCCACGTAAAAGAGCACTCCTGAAGGAGATTACTGAACAGTTGTAATTGTTGTTGTAATATGTGCTAATGTATTACTACACCTTGCGGAAGCACCATCAAGTTTGGCATACTCTTTTTGTACTGTTTAGCTTAACACCTGAAAACCAAGATAGCATAAATCCCAGCATTTAATTAGAAATAAAAAAAAATTATATATATAGCCCTCTTCATCAAAGAGGAATACTTAAAACCACGAACTGAGTACACCTTGAGGTGCAGCAAGAAGGCAGCAAAGCCCCCAGTGCTTCCTTAGGCATTTTCTTGAAAAAAATGCATGGTTATTAAATAAATCTAGTAACTCAGAGAACCACTTCTTGTGTGGCTTTGGCATTTCTGATTAAGAAGATGCATACAGGAGTTACGCCGCTATGTTGCAATAACTCGTGTAGTGTCAGTCAAAATCAACAGCGGAGAAATTCATCCAAAGGCTAAATCAGATCTTAGGTCAGCTGAGTCATTCTTGGAGGTGTCCTTCTGTCTCCGCTAATTAAAGCGGGAGCCTCAAAAGCCAGGGCTCAGTGAGGTGCCTAAGGCTGAGATGAAACCGGGATCTAACTGATGGTGGCTAAAAGCTATTTTCCTCACAGCTATATTGCTTCATTATAAGCCTGAAAACCTAAAACCAATTCATAGTGAGCAGGATGGGGCAGCGCGCCCTGAAAAGGCAGTATAAAATGTTTCTGAAAATGTACTTGTATGAATTCTAACTCCTTACCTAAAGGTACAAGATGATAAAATTTTGAATTAGTAAGTGCTTTCTTTTATACGTGTGTTTCTGTTACTTGTGTAGGTTCATTAAAAGCAGAGCAGATTGAAAAGAAAGAAAAAAAAACAACTACAAAATAAGCTGGAAAGAGGACAGTGATTAAGCAGGACCCGTATTAGTGGCGGTAGGTATCTGTACAGTGTAAAGAAAGGTGTAAGCCCGCTGTTTGATACCTCTAAGATAAGGCTCAGTGATGCCATGGAGACAACAGAGCAATCACCTGTCGTTCTGCCTTCCCCCATTTCCACCCCTGCCTCTCCGCTTGCCACTGCAAACCCCGAGCTGTCACCACGGAAAATAATTATGAACAGAAGCCAACCCTCACTTAGAGTGATGCCAGAGAAAAAGATTTCATGCGTTTGCACTCCCACGCAAGCTTGCTGGCTCTGCAGGACCTGCTGCATTAAGGCACTGAATTAGGATTTAGTACAAAAGGATTTCTACTAATTACAAAGCAATGCTTCAGAGCCCTGGCTTTTCTTTAAGACAACCCAGAGGACGTGGGAGAGCAATTTGCAGAAATAGGACAGGCTGGTTTCCCTCTTCAGGATCATCTCATTTGTCTGATTTGTTCCATCTTCAAAATAAAATATAATTTATTTTTTGTATTATATTACATTATATTATAATTTCCTGGGACAAGGAAATACACCCCTCAAGGAGGTATAACCTCTTCTGAACTAAAACCACTCTGTAGGCTGTTTTCTGAACATTTCCCATGGAGAAAAGGCACACAAGGCACACATCCACAGAGGTAACAGTCTCAGAAATTGAGGCCTCTTTTTCACTACAGAAACAGGGGGTTTTCCTCATGTTCAGTAATGATGGGAACTCACACAGACGCATCCAGAAAAGACTAGGCACTTCTGTCATGAAATGAGTTGAAAGGTTTAGGTAAGGCCTTGGTAGCTTCTCACTCACATAAGCTACAAATTGCCTCATTGAGTTGCCTTGTATGACCCTGCACAGCCTAAAAACTTGCCTTTCTCCTTATGAAGATATGTCTAGAAAGCAGTGAACCCAAGATCAGATAACATCCATATATTCCGGAAAAAAATCCCCAAGAGAACCAACTTATCATTGGAAAAGAGTGATGCAAATCCAATCATCTGAGTGGAGAACTGCCCACGTAGGGCTGCAGATAGCTGACTCAGGAGAATCCCAGTCTTCTTGCCAATTGGGTATCTGCATTAGAAAAAATGGTGTTTTTCCAGAGCTGGAAGCTTGTGCTTTCATATCTAGTCTAGATCAGGAGAGGGTATGCATCTGATTCTGCTTCTTCCTTACGGTTTTCTTCTTAAAGAAGAGCAGGCCTCCCTGTGGCATCAGTAACGTAAATGCATTAAGTATCATGTCACAGGTAATATTTTCAAAAACACATACATGAGAGAACATCTTTGCACATGCAACGGTAGAAGATCATTGGAAAAAAATTCTCATCTTAAAACAGCCATAGCCCCATATACTTGTGTCAAGTTCAGAGCTGGAATCCAGCCCTCAACCCACTGCACACTGCAACCTTGTGCCATCATTTAAATACTTGTTTCTCTAACTGAAACAGGAGAAACAAAATGTTCGTCAGACTCAGGCTTCTAATAATAGCATCTCTAAATGATTTGAGCCTGTGAAGCATGATACGTATTAGAACCTAGGGAAGGAACGAGATTTTCTTACTAAAATAGCGTTAATTTTACTGTCTCAAAATTAGGCTTATTTATCAGCAATAACGGCCTTTTGTTTATTTCATTCTTAATTCATTTATTCCTTCTTCATTAGGATACAGGATTAAGTAGAGAGCAAAATCTGAGCATCTCCTTTATTAGCATGTGACTAAATAATCTAAAAGTTACTAGTTGTGTTGTAATCAGAATGAAGGTCATGGATCAACGAAGGTAGCCCATGGATGATAAGATCCTTACAAGGAAAAAAGGTTCAAGTATTGATTTTTAATACACTTGTACTTATGCATGGCGCATGAAGTCACTTGGATGATAATAAACCAGCAGGATACCGATGCAGAACAAATTAACAAAATAATCAATTGAGTGCAATACTGCTCCAGGAGGGCCAGAAACCACAGCACTCTAACTGCGCTCTATGCTCCTGTGAATACCAAGATAATCAGCTCCTCGTTTTGACAGAACAGGGTTAATTGTACTGGTGAGCTCCTGCAGTTAAATGACTCTGTTATATCGAGCATAAATGACAGATTTACTAAATTATACCAGCGGGTGCGCAAAAGTGGAACAGTACACACAACCCCCAACTTCAAGAATCAAGAACTTCAGAAGAGAAGAATTCGGGCCAAATTCCAGAAGAAAAAGGCAGTCCCACTGATGACATCTAGTAAGCGTGGCTTTTTAAAAAAAAAAAAAANTGGGATGATCAACCAAAGGAAGCAGCAGTTCTTTTTTCTCTAAAACCTCAGGGTCAACCTTCCTGAGATGGTCTGAGAACATCCTGAGATCTATCTATTAGGGAAATACTGGTCCCATTCACAGAGTCCACCCTTATCACCTTTATCGTCCAACAGCTGCTTGCTGGTAAGCTCTGAAGATATCGAAGAGGAGCACCCATCTCACATTCTTCTACAGTTTGGTTAAAGCCCCAAAGTAACCAGGTTTTGCGTGACTCCACTACCAAAATAAAAGGAATAATGCTGACCCTCCTCACTGGCAAGAGAAAAGTACAGACTTACTTGAACTAAAGTCAGATGAACCGAACAAAACGGAAGCACTTTTAAATGGCAATGGGGACAGCTCATTTCTGCTACTGAAGCGACAGCCTGGGGTGGTGAGGCTGCTAGACTCCATCCAGCCCCAGCAACGCAAAGCATTGATGCCTTTTGTCTTAACGTAGCTGGATTCGTCTATTTGATTTCAAACTTTCTGAGCCTGTTTCAAGGCCCAGAAAGAATGAGCAGGGATGTCAGGGGACCTGTGTGTGTCGCTGACCACCCAATATTTAGTAATCAAATGACAACTGCTCCTCTCAAGCAAGCGAATAACTTTCAAAGGTTCTCATGGATCTCACCCATACATAGCAACAACTCCCTGTTGTTAACCGTAGGTGGATTATTCATAACAGTCTCCAAGCGCCTCTTCTACCTGTATCCATTAATCCCCAGGAAGTTTTCTGTACAGGGACTTTTCCCCAGGCTTTATTGCCACTTGTTGGCAGATGCAGTTAAAGTTGCTACAGCAAAGATGCAGCAGCTGTTGAAGTATAAGTCCTTTGAAAATTTAAAGTTTAGCAACACAACCTTCCCGGCCATTTCTAAACAAAGAACAGAGGAAGAAATTTTTTTTCAATTTGAAAGATTTCCTGAAAGTAAAAATGCATCTCTTTCCATTGAAATACTTGTATCACTATTGTTTTATACATTTTTAAATAGCTATTTTCGTAATGACAAGCATAGACAGCACGAGAACTGCTTTAATTTCTAGGAAGTCATGTCCACTGTAAAATATGTCCATTTTTCATTGCTCTTAGCCATCCCTCCACCTTGCTGTAACTTTTTTGCTTTGTTACTAGTTGAAACAGCATCATTGGATATCAAGGGCCTGCTGCTTTTTTTGCTTCTTACGCTTAGTTAGATGTTCTGGACCAGTTCTAGTCTTCCACTTTCTCTAACCAACCCCATTTCCCTGCTCAAACATTTCCAAGTTTATATCGACCACCAGCAGATACTAAAGCCTCTGGACACTTACGCTGTCCCCAGTCATCCCTCTTGGGATGTCTTCTTGGTTTACTTGACTCCAGCTTGGGCTCTTTCAACTTTTTTCCCCTCTCCCTGGACATGGTATTGCAAAGTGTCACATTCCCAGTAGAACAAAACAGGCAAAAAAAATGCATCATTAAACTCTGATGAAAGACTGTTGCTGATTGCCTTGCACAGCAAATCCCAGCATAGTTGGGGCTGCTCACTAACCTCTCTGCAAAAATCACTGAAAATCGTTAACACCAGAGGTACAGCCATTTAGGAAACTGCCCCAGAAATTCAGCATCAATCAGGCAATAGTAAAATATGAAGGTGAACAGCCCGAACTCAAAGGTTCCACTCAGGCAATTAACCTTTCTTGATGGAAACGCAATTTAAAGAACTCATGTCTCAACAAGTTCATATTTTTTAAAAAAATATGCCAGAACTGACTTGCTTCTGCCTTATTGTGTGACCTTTTGTTTTCCTGATATTAGTTCAGTGCTTGGTAAATAAGGAGCTTTCAAAAATAAAAGAAGAGGAAAGAAATCAATATTTTTGTCCATTTAGCAGGCCTCTCTCAGTTCAGTGACATTCAGGAAGCAGTGAGTAAAGAGACAAGGAATCAATGTGTAAGAGGAGGCTGCAGATCATATTCAACCTGCACAGCTAAGCAATCAATAGTGCTCCTCCAGCTTCTACTTTGAAATGCAAGTGAGTTGTTTAGGCTGCAGCGTAAAATGAATGCTGAGTATGGATGGGCTGCAACGGAAAATGCCGATTTGGTAAAACGGAAATTTTCACAGGATCATGCCCTCTTTGACAAAGTTTTGGTTTTTTTCATTCTCTAGGATAGAATTTACTAAGGGGAAAGACTGAAACAGATAAAAAGCCTGGGTATCTCGATATGCAGTGCACTGCCTCAAGAACAAGCAGACGGGTTCACACCTCTGCTCTCTCCTCTGTTTGGTATAAGGGCCATACCAGGATCTACACTATCACAGGTGCTGGCTATTCTAGGAACTCCATTCTTATTTCCAATTTTTTCACTGCTTAGACAAGCCAACAAGAGAGCAGGAGCATTTCTGAAATCTTAAGAAGCTTCCAAAGGAATGAAAAACTGCTTCTTATTCTACATGGAGAAGCTGACATTACACTTTATGGTATACAATGACAGAAAAGTCAAAGTAATTTATATTTCAAACAATGTCTTATTCCAAGACAGCAGGACAGCCACTTCAGTTACAAAACCAAAGATCTCTGTGGGAAAGAAATTCCGTGAAGATGGGCTATAACCACATGCATTAGTCTCTCCAGTGGATGTGGAGAGACTGCAAACCACAGGGACACTTTATCAGCAGCTTGCGGGTAAATTTTGCACTCACGCTGTCTCACCAGTTATATTGGGCCACAGAAATGATCAACCTCTCCAAATCAATCAGAATAACCACCTCTCAGTGCAGGTGTAAACAACAGCATGCCTGGTGACAGAAAAGCAAACTGGGCCCCATGCACGTAAGACACTATCGCCTGCAGACCCTCCCTTCTTAGCTGCAACAAGTCACAGTTTTCTCTTTTCTTACATCCCTTTGGCAAGTACAGCAGATATACCTTAAAACATCACGTTTGAAAAAAAAAACAAAAAACCAAAACGCCCAAAACCCCCCAACTTCTTCTTCTTCCTCAACAGTAAAAGTCTTTTCATGGAGGGACTTTCACCTATTACAAAGGCCACCATCAACCTTTGAGGGGACACCCAATGCGCATCTAGGTTCTATTTGCAGCCTCTCTGTGGTAGAAAAGGGTTTTAGTTTAAATGGGAGTCAGGCCCGGTTCATCTTTAAGATTGCAAACCTTTTGGCATTGAGACTAGCTTTTTGGATGCATCTGTGCAGTTCAAAGAAGAGACGTGCTCACGTGATGCTGAGTCTTCTAATTTAGTAATTCCCTCTTTGTCGTCCTTTGTTCATTTATAACTTTGGACCGTTTCTTGTATTCCTGGGCAGTCTTCCAGCAAAGGACTTTCCTCCTGCTCCACAATAGCTCACTGGTCCTACAAGAAGAGAGGTACTACAGAGTCCACCTTCATATAATCTCCTTTTTAAAGATTCCATTAGTACAGTTGCTGCTTCCACACAAGCGATGAATATCTGATACATCCCAAGAGAACAGGAGTGCTCATAGGCTAAAGATTCCTCTATCTCTGTTGATTTTAAGTTAATTTATTTCACGAAGCAAGTCTCCAGATAAGTGGGGACTGTGGGGAAAATATCACTTGGAGAAAAATCTGTTCAGTTTGGTTTGTATGGGAAGACTCAACCGACAGGTAAAGTTTTTCTCTTTGTTGAAGTGTACCCTTGACTCACCCTGATGCAGAAGAGACTTGTAAATGCCTGAATATTTGTGCTAATGCTCAAACACATTTCCAGTCATTAAGTTTCATTTGTAGTAGCTTTACCTCGAACTTCATGTATTCCCTTTCTAAAGATGCCAATTTGCTTTACAGAAATTATGTTTAAGTGTCGTCCATATGGTCAGACTGGAAGTGCCTTGCAATGTGCCTGTGTAGGTGTGCATCATCATTTAGGGAAACTGAGTCAGCAGGGAATGAGACTTTAAAGTTAGTCTGCAGCATGCACTGAAAGTAGACACCCTGGTCTCCAAAGTGATTCTGCACTTAAAAGCTGGCTTCTGACCTGTGCTATAACTCATCATACTTCCACTTCATTCTCCACAGCCTCCTTCCCACTCAAATTTCATCTAATAGCTCATCATTCACCTTGAAACATCTGTTTGGAAAAACATAATACACGTTTTTCTCTCACAGAATTCCTGGCATGGATTATCTTCTTCCCACGTTAACAGTAAATACGCCATAATGTCCCACTCGTTGAAGAGCTGCATGTTGCCCTGTCCTTTATGTGATTTATTTTGCTTTCCACGTGTACGTATTCCTTTTCTAAGCACCTTCTAAGCCAAAAACCCAAACCTTTTTATACAGCTGCCCCCCAAGCCTGACGACAGCGTTCAGTCACAGTAACCACGGTGGCAGCTGTTTAGGGTTCCTCTCACGCAGTGGGGCTTAGAGTAAAAGTTTACTTCGGCTTCCTCTGCCATTTACGGCCCTTCCAAGCAGATGGGCCCTGCTGGATCCAGTGGCAGGGAAACATTTTCATGCTAAATTGTTGCCAGAATCTCAGATGAAGAGCAGCTTCCCAGAATAAAAACTGTATCATGGCACTAGGAGGGAAGACAGGCAGACTAATGTCAATGCCATTATCCTACATGCAGCGTATGAACCAAGCTGCAAACCAATTTGATTTAAAGCCATTTAAGAAAGTCTGAATTCAAACAGTTACTTAAAACTAGCTGTGGGTCCCCAAAACCTGGACTCATGGGGCGACAGTGAAGAAAAGGTTGGTTTCACCACACAGAACCCAGGCTCTCTCAAACCTGGGTTCAGAAAGGGGCCGAGTGCCTTTTGATTTCTTTTTCCTGGATGTAATCCTGTGAGTGCCCTACAGAATATGATCCTTCTCTTCTGTAACCTATTCTGCACTGTCATTGTTCAAAACAATTTTTCCTGTCCCTACTTCTTCTGCTCTGCGAGCAAATGACGCAGTTTGAATTTGGGGAGAACGCCTTCCGAAGAGGCATCTCTTTCGGTTAATGTGGAAGGGAGCACCCCTGCGCAGGCAGAGGAGACCATCACCAATGGACACTTACTCTTCTTGCGGCATCCGGTGCAGTCTCTGCTCTGAGTCAGGTCCCCGCTGCACCACGTAGGCAGGCTGCCAGCACTGATTTCTGCCCACTGCTGTCAACACCTCCCCAGCCAGGTGGTAATGACATCTGCAGAAGGCCCATTTAGCTTTAATAAAAAACAAAGCCTATTTTTACAAAGCTGCCTGCCTGGAGTGATATAGCAACAACTGCCAGAAAGTCTAAGCTTATTCTAATATTTCAAACCTGCAATACTTAAACTTCAAGGTTCGCATGAGCGGTAGTGATATATTAGCGAGCCTTTCTTGTCCATTTTTAACGCCTTCAGATCTCTGTTGTTATCTCAGTGGAGATGAGATATAGAATTGCAAACCACTGATCTTCCTAAAGTGCTGCCTGGTGGGAATTACATGGGCTGCACAATGTCTTCTCTCAGGAAATTTCATAACTAGAAGCCAGACACAAAACAGAAGCCAATCTTACGACAGAGGGAAAACCACAATTATGCTGCTGCTCACATTCACGTATCTGCTCATGCACCCACCAGCTGAGTGGTTGTTTATAGCACAGCTACTTCTTTATTCTATTACCATAAATACACTGGACAGAAAAGACAAGGGAGCTTGCTCCCACGCATGCCTTTCCCAGCCCAGTAGGAAGGAACTCATGATTTGTATCGATCAGGCTGTAGACCGTAAAGGTTGCAATTGCACTTCTTCAGCTCTTAGATTCAGAGGTTTATGGATCCCCATCACAAAGCACATTAATAAAATCAGCAGAGGTTTATGTATCTCTGCTGTACAGCATTGGGTTAGTAGCGTATAGCTGCCAGGGACAGGCCATCTGCCACAGAGGAAGCATCAAATCAGAACAGTTTCCGCAGAACAATTTCTGTATCAAGAAGAAAGGTAGGAAAAGCTGGGAAATAAGGGATTAGTTTACAAAAAGGAAAGAAACGGTCCATATCCTATAATTCTGTCCTTTACCCAAATCAGTTTTTAATTTGGTACTTCCAAAGGACTGACCTTGACCCTTCTCACGACACGCTGTAGGTCAGAATCTTTTCTTTTAATGTTCTCCTTCAATTCCTGCCAGGGAGCCTGCAGAGAGCACACTTACAGAGCTCCCTGGTGCCCAGCACCATGGGAGAGAGCATGGCCAAGGCACTGAGACCTATATCAGGGCACCTTTCCCACCTCAGCCCAGAATCCGGTTGCCACCAGAAGTGGCAGAAAACCACGCTTCTGCCCCTGAACTCCTGAGCTGCCTAGTGCCCGGCTTGAGCAGTGTATTGAACCCATGTTTCCCCAGGCAAGGCCTACAGCTCTTTTCTTGACAAGAGAGTCACCAGGACACGAGCGATTTGGCAAAGGGATCACATCTAGCGTGAGACTGTAGGCAGGAGACCTAACACAGAGCAGCGGCGGGGTTACCAAAGTTGGGGGGAGACGCCATGCTGGGACACAGAGCCAGTCCCAATGAAACAGAGCACATGGAGAATTAACAGGCAAGGAAGAACCTCTGAAAATGAGACAAGCATTAATACGCTCAGAGTTTATTCCAGCTGAAACTCTCCCTAGCTTATCATGGAGACAAAACAGTACAAGGCACAGAAGTGTGGTCTGAATATTCTTTATGGGTTTTCTCAACACCCCCTCTTAGCAGAGAGGCTTTTTACATCCCTGCCCATGTTTTCCAGCAGGCTGGCCTGCTGGCGGCTGGCCAAGCCTCTCTCCAAAGCACATCTGCACAATTAAAATTATTTTCAAAAATCTTAGAAACAAAGGGGTTTCTGCTTTGATTTCAAGGGACCAGGACATCCAGTTGGTTGAGATTTGTCCTAGACCCCTCTATTTATCCACTGCCTAGAGCAATGAAAACTGTCCCCCAAAGACTACAAAACTCATTATTAATCGGAGTTTTATGTGCACTAGCAACGATTTTGGGGGCAGAATTTCCCTTGTCCCCACCAGGACAGAGCACAGACTGGTTTAAATGAAGTGATAAAATGATGATCCTGCTGTAAATTATCTGAACTGTTGCTGCTTTTTTTGGCCAGGAATGAGGGAGTATCTTTTCAGTTCAGTTATTAGCATAAAATAATTAGACTTTGGAGTATATTTTCTTCCCAGTGCATATACATAATTTGCATCAATATTAATAGGGACCTCTCATTGAAAGGAGGCTGTACCCCAAGGGACTGAGAAAGACTAAACCCTAAATATGCTTTTGCTTATCACCAGAGATTTCCATACGCTCCCGTAAACCACTATCCTCATTATATACTTCTTGCTCTTCCTGGTTTATCTCCATTGAGAAAAATGTTTAGAAATCATGGAAGAAGATAATTTGCTCAGGCTTCACACAGGAGGCAATCAAAAATGATGCATGCAAATTCTATGGAAATCACTCTTTGTGTCCAAACTTTGAGACCTAATTCATGTTACGGTTTCCACAGAATAAAAAAAATTGAAAGAAATTTTCCTTGATGAAATTACATTTCTTTGGTATGAAAAGCGATGAATCTCTGGTTAATACTAACAGTGCTGGCTGCATGCACATTTAGAGGCTCTTCATAGTTCCAAAATGCCAGCATTAACCTGTGTGACAGCAAGCGCTGAAGAAGTGGCTTGAGACCACCAGTACTTCACAGAGTAAAAGAAGGCAGATCTGGGGAAATAAATTACTACAGCAGAAGGTCTGGCTTCATGGCAGTTTGAACAGATGCCTAGACTGGGATACAACGTCTCGTGTGTCTTGGGCCACTGGAGTCTGAAGAAGTGTAAAACATCCAGTGCTAAATGAGAGAATCATGGACTTGGCAAGCTGTTGACAATGCAATGACATCAGAGATGACGTCCGTTGTTCTGGGCCTTTTCTTGTAAGAGCAAGGTGAGCTGTACCTATGAAGGACCATCACAAAAGGAACCTGATGAACAAAGCGCTACCAAAGATACAGCAGAATCTTGTAAGGACTGCCAAAGTCTTTGCTCAAAACGTCATTACCCTCATGAGACTGAAGATAAAAACAGTATTTTGCAAAATGAGGAAACCTGCGCACAAAAAAAAAATAATGCAGAAAGCACTGAGGTGCCTGAAAAGGACTGAAAATTACTGTTCACTCTACTGGGTAGCGCCCCTCATCATTCCTCACTTCCCCTTCAGAAGAGTCAAACCAGTTTAAATTATTCCCTCTTGTTTCACCTCACCACATGCCACCCTGGCCTGAACTGCAAATGAGATCAGAGAAATGCTCTAGCTTAGAAACATTTTTTTAAATGCAATCATATTCTCTATCCCAGCACCAGCTATCCCTGCAACAAGAAAAGCGTCAGAGGGAAAAAACAGTGAGGACAGAGGAGGCAGGAATACCTAAGCTCAGGAAACACCACTGAGAAAAATGTTAGGTGAAACCACCACAGCGAGACAACAGCACACATTTGGTGTTAGCTTCTTGGCCGAGATTCAATTCTCCAGAAATGCAAAGACCCAGGTTCCACCTCTTCTTGCCCAAGGGTAAATACAGACTCACTCCATTCATTTCAGTGAAATTACTTCAGATTTTCACTGCTGCAAACTGGAGAAACATCTATCTCTTGTGTTTAACACCATCCCTGTCAAGTGAAAAACTGTTAAAAGCCTCCCTCCGGTTGAACTCAAGTTCAAACTTGCTGGCCTGAACTTGTGAGGACAAATTATTATTCTTTGCTTCAGGGGAAAACGTCTGTTTCCAAAGAAGTAACCAAATCACAATACACAAGCCACTGGTGAGGAAAAGACACTGAGATATTGAAGGGGAATGAGTAAGTAGGGGTGCCCAGAGGCGGCGCATATCATGAAGCTGGAGCGGCACGCAGAGCCTGGTGAATCAGTAGGCTCAGGCTCTGCAAGCAGCAACGGCAGATGGACATGGCCTGGAGACTTCCTTGTGTAGACCTCATTAGTGGTGGCTCACAGGTGGCTTCTCTCCAGCATTTCCATCTTGGACCTTGTGGAGGGTCAGCATAAGTGCCGGTGTCCAATTCCACAGAAATACTGCAAAAATCCCAGTGTTCCCAGATCCCCTCCTGAGGCTTGTGTTGTTCCTTTACGTGCTTGTCCTCCCTCCCATTTAAGCCAGGTATCCTCTTCCTCCACAGGTGCCTATAGGTGATAAAAACTGTCCAGGGGAATTTGTCTTCGCTTTACCGTAACTCACAAAGCAGGCAATATTTAGAGAGGAAGAAAGCACAAGCTCCTCCTACCTTACACAAGCATGTAACTGAGGTCATGGTTTGGTCGGGGATAAAAGCAGCAGATGGTTATTTTGTTTGTTTTTCCTTGAGATCCATTATGAAAACAGAGTCCTGGAAAGCTACTGTGTTGTCCAGTAAAAGCTTATCTGAGGTCCTTAAGGAAAATATGGCTGAAAAGAAAAAAATAAATAATCCCCTTCCTGTTTTCTACCTTCACAACAAAAAAATAAAAGCAGAACTGAGCAAAGTTCTCTCCTATTCCCCCCCTCACATGTGCCCTCTCAATTTAACTCAGGACTTGACAAAAAACCCACATAAACCTCAAGGAAATCATTCATCATGTCTTTCATCAAAATCACTAGTTCCTCTAGTCAAGGCGGGAAGCTGCCGTTTCAATCAGGCAAAACTTATTAAAAAGATGTTTCAAATCACCTCACAAAGGGGACAGAAACTATTTATCATTTCATTCCACGTCTCCATCTGAGGGTAATGTGCTCAAAGAAGACAGCACCTTGGCCCGGAGGCACTGCTGCAGTTTGGGATTGGAGCTAAGAAGATGTTTGTCCTGGTGTCCTACTGGTTCTCCTGGCAGTTGGGGCAGGAGAACTGAAAGGAGCTAAATGTCAGGTTCCTACCTGCAGAGAGCAAAGAGAGCTCCAATTCCCACACGCAAATATTATAATTAAAACTGCGCAACACCTACACAACCCTAATTGCTAAGAAATCACTGATACATCCCTCAGACAAACCATACTTTCCACGCTCAATCAACACCCATTTGGGGTCAGTAGCATAGTCTAAAGCAGGTCTAAAGTAGCACAACAAAACACAATTCCCTGATTTTCTGCTTCTTTCCATCTGAAAGGCAAGGGGGGGTGTTGGATTTTACCTTCTGGGAAATGCTGCGCTTACACATTTTAAATGTATAAACTGCAGCACATTCAGTCAAATAACTTGTGCATAGTTTATGCAAAAAATGAGTTGCTTATTAGACAGCAAAGAATGAAAAAGTAGATGAAAAAACGTTACTTAGGCTACAGTCACCTGTACACTCTTAACGCTACAGAGGAAAACGTGTTTCTCCATCTGCTGCTGCTGTTCCCCAGGAGGAGGAAGCACCATCTTGGGCAAAGCTGAAACGAACCATGGGGAAGCAAGGACAGGAGCAGAGGCAGGACCGCAAGTGCTGGATTATACCCAGGGACAAATGCCTCCATACAATTCTGTTATTATTTTATGCTTAGATAGCCTCTGGCACAGTAATTTCCCCTGAGCCTCCAGATCACGCATGTGGAAACACTAAATGACAACAGTAATTACAGTTTAAGGTTACCGTCCTTTGTCTAAGTCTTTTGGGCTTCAGAGGATCTGCGCTAATCTCTTGGTTTTTATTTCTTCCCCACTGTTCCCATCTCAGTTTTCTCATTGCCCAGGTGCTGTAAAGACCACAAATGGCTGTAATCCAACCTTTTTTTTTTTTTTTTCCCCCCTGCTACCAGAACAGTAGATTGGGCATCTGGAATCTACTCCAACTTTTGTGCTGATTCGCTGTATGACCTTTTGGAAAATTTAGAGCCCCTCTCTGTTTCCAGCATTTGTGAAAGAGGCATAATCCATATTTGAAACATGCCTTAAACCTGAAGTTAAAGATTATTTCATTACATAGTGTAAAAGACCACAAATTATTTCAGATGGGCAAGCAGATCATTTCAGTGGGAGATTTGCAAGTATTAAATCACCAAAGCAGTCCCTTTCTTACTGTCATCTATTTTGTAGGCAGATAGAAAGTACGTGGAAAGATTTATTTGACTTTCTGGCTTACACTGAATTATTCATTGTTTGCAAGTCAGGTAGGTAATTCACCTTGCACGCGCTTCTCAAGCGCAGTGCTAATAAGAAAACCACGATGGGTAGATTTTTCTGACAAACAACATTCTCAGGTAAACAGCTGTCTTTACGGAAATACGTCCTTTCTTTATGCACCAGTAGTCAGTATTCCACAGTGAATGGCGTGACACCAGTAGACGTCAGTTTGACTCATACTCCCTAAAAGCAATGTCCTTTTTCATACCTTCCAATCTCAATCTGGCATTTACATTTCTTTCATACACTGAAACTTTCTTCCAAACCTCACTGAGACACGAAAGTGAAAACATTTCATAATTAAACTCCAAATTCCACTGAGACTGCATATGGCAAATCTGAAATGAAACAAAAAAACTTTTTTCTTTTTTTTTTTTTTTTTGCTACGTTGCTCACAGCAGAAAAGGTTTTCTTCCTTAGAGATAACTAACCAAACCAAATAGTTTATAATCCCTTTTCCAGGTTTTTCTCCAACTTACTTCATGGAAATAAAAACAAAATTATTCATACCTCATCTTCTGTACGTCTCAAGTTAACTACTGCGGGTTTTTTGGTTTTCAGTGAATTATAACCTATGAGTAAAAAATGCTTCCTTCTTTGGAGGACTGCAGCCCTCAGCTCCCACCGCCTCCTCAGAACAGGGTTTAAGAAGCCGCTAAATATGCTCTGATGGAGGGAAATCTCAGCCTCCTTAGATGCTTTTAGAAAAGGCAGGGTGAGTTGAGCTCCCCTGGATTTGTTTGATGATAAACTCTTCGGGCAGTTTCGGATAACAGTGGCTTCCTAGACTAACATCCAAACAGGACTAAAGAAAACCTTTTGATGCAGATGTTGAGCAAATCGTCATTGTTCAGTGAATTAGCGATTGAAACAGCTTGTGCCAAGCCCCTTGGCTTCAATTTTTCAAAATGGCTATGGACCAAAGACCCAGTGGAGTCTGCAGTAACGGGCAAGAGGTTCGCACAGCTCTAGCCTTCCCAGTGGCACTGCTACCTTTAAATTTGTTCTTAGCCATTTAGATTAAATTAAGAGCAGCAGTGAAGAGAGCAGCTAGGTAGCCGTTTCTACGAGCAGAAGGTTCTAGTCCTGGCTGATAATCAGATGCTCGTTCCAGAGCTTGTCTCCCACTAGCTACTTTTCCTTACATGAAACATACTTTTCACGCTGTGGAAACTGGAGTCAGACCTATGGATGTCTGGAAACAGGATGTCCATTTGGAAAGAAATAATGAAACTGAAGAAAACAGTCAAAAATGTTCATGAACCAAAATCTTACAAAGATTACCACCAGAAGCGTTGAAACAAAATTAAATTTGGCTTTTTGCTAAATAAAATCATTCCGTGCAATAAAATATTTTTGCCCTGATTCAGTATTTCAAATATGAAAATGTAGATTCGGTTCCTGCTACTTTGTGATTGCACTACCAGAAATAAAATGAGTTGAAGTCTTAAAAATCATTTTTTTCTTTAGGAAAATAATCATTTTAGTTAGTTGATTGTTCGACGCAAAAATTTGCATAAGCATTTGTTATAACATGTCCTGCACAACTTGGGGAAGGACCCTTGAGATTTATGAGATACAAATATGGTTAGATCTGGAAAAAAGGAAATAAAAGTTTGGAGGTTTCCCTTCCTCTTTTCAGAAAAGAAGTAGTCCAAACAGAAATCCTCTTCCTGTAGCAATCAAGGGAATTATTCCATGAAAAGCTTGTGCTCCACCACAAATAAAATGGATTACAATGAATGTTTTCCCAGGAGAGCATCCCAGTTGAGAAAAGAAAATAAAGCAAGCACTGTTCAATTATGTCTGTATCTCCTGGTCTGAGAGAATCAGCCTTTTTGTCCAACCTCTGCCAGAGATTGCTTGTTGCCCCATGGTATCAGATCCATAAAATGCGTGAGGCAGGCTATTACAAGAAGAGTTCAGCGTGTTTCAGGTTGGAAAAAACAGCAGTTATAATGGTACCTATAATGTTTATAAAAGGTATCTCGCATTTTTAGACACCCTGCAGATGCCGTCTAGAACGTGGCTTCTCCAAAGAGCAGCGCGGCTGGGACGGCAGCTGCCAGCCGGAGAGAAAACATCTCCAGGCATAACAGCACTGACTTTGGTGGAACCACACGTAGGACAAAAGTGATCCGGTAGCTCTGCAAGGGAAGGCTGGCTCAGCACCAGGGAAATCAGCGGCCTAACACAAAAGATGGGCTCGGGATTGAGTTCATCTTATTTGCCAGATGACAAAGCCAAGTTAGATGGGAACAAACGTAATCGATCACTCAGCCTCAGACTCCAAGACAAAACACAGGACATCTCCTCGCCCCAGTGGGTTATTTTATTTTTCAGGTTCTTGATGAGGATACAAGCAATGCATCTGGACTTCCTCCAAAGAAAAGGAATAGGAGAGAGTGTGCAGAGGTGGTGAGGAAGAAGAGAACCAGCTATTAACGTTCGGCACAGCACTGCAGTGTTACATAAACTGGAGTCCATCAGTAATCAGCTTAATGATATTGCGGTGAGACCAGGAGTATAAAAATAACAATTAGATCTGGCAACTCTGGTTCTTCTGTGAAGACTTCACATTTGCAAGGCTCATGGATGCCTTACTGTGTATTTCTCTGTATGAAAGAATAATGCCTAGAATTAATAAAGATAAAATAGGGACCAGCTATTTACATTTATGAAATGTTAAGTCTGTACACACAATTACAGCATATTTCTTTTCAGCACTCAGACAGTAGATGGCTATCAACATAAAACATAAAGCAACATCTTCAGAGAAACGGGGCCGTTGCACTATCACTTCATACAAGTAAACTTGTAATATTGACTAGAGTCCATTTATGATAGCATGGAGCTGATATTATACAACTAATTCAGAAAAATATGTAATGTGGAGATGTTATGATATTTCTTAGTCTTTCCACAATGCTTTACTCTACCCAGTCCTGTTCTCCCTCTCAGTATGGAAGTTTACGAGGCCAAGAAGCATTATTCAACTTCACCGACCCATGACATACATATTAGCATTTTAATTACGATTGGCTATTCTCAGCTGTTAGAGGTACCCATTTTACTGAAAAGCCATGTTCCAATGCAGCATCAAATAATTACTGCAGAAAACTATTCAGAAACAATTTAAATCTAAACCTTTAATTTATTTCCACTGTATCTCCAAATACTGCAATCAACTTTCTCTGACCTTTGTAAACCCATTTCGTATTCATGGAACGCATCATGCATACAAGCAATGATTTCACAGATGTATTTATAACTCCTTGTTGGCTTCTAGGCTGTTGAGTTGGTGGCAAAAAAAAAAAAGTTATACTTAAGATATTGCATACACACTTTGAATATCTGGAAACACAGAATGCTTGTACCAAGAGTATTTTGGAACAGATTGCAATAAACCAATAGACCGAAATGCTGCTCACAATGAAAACACTCATCAAATTTTAAACAACAGTAAAGGATGTTAAATGGCATGAGTGGATGCACTACATAACACATTTATCATATGATGTAGAAACTTATGCCATTATATCAATTCTTTTAGCTTGAGTCTCTTAGTAGAAAGGTGGTGGGGTCTTGTTTTTTTTTAACGTCATGGCCCAGTGACGCAAGCCCTGGCACAGCATGCTCAGATAGCCCAGAAAACTACACCAAAAAGTGTTCCAGTATTACGTTGTTATTGATTTAACTGTACACCCTTTACTGCACTGCCTTTTATTTATTGCCAATGACATATACAGTAAATGGTTCTGGTCATCTAACTGTACACACAAGAAACCCAGTCGCTGTTTTAACAGCTGATTTTCTGAAGTCAAGAAAAAATAGCAATAAACTGTTAGAAATCTATTTTGTTTCATTCTGAATCTACCATATCACAGCCTAAAATACATGGGCATCATATATTATAAGGTACAATATTTTAACTAATTCTATATTCTTCCCAAAGTATATGTCAACCAATATATTTCCCATCTTTCAAGAGGGTTTAGCTCAAAGGCAGTTTTCCAGTCTCCAAATTTTCTGTTAGGCTTAGAGATTTGCCAAAAGAAAATAAGACTCCAAAACGTCTTGCATTGCTCCTGAGCAAGTTTTTCTAGCATACAATTTACTCGTATTGAAAACAAGAAAGTATAGCTGAATACACACATTTTCTAAACTGAAAGTGAAGTTAACCCTGAAGATGGGCTTACACATGGCAGTCTAGATTCTGTGGTAGCTCTAATGTCGATGACTTGGGAAGAGAGAGCATTTTTGAACCCCCACATATTTTACCACCATCAAGCGCAAGTGCTTCCAGGCCACAACTGACTCTTCCAAGTCAACCCCAGCCATCCTGAACTGAGGCCTGGCAAGAGGAAGGAAAAGGGTCACCACATGGGGCCAAGGGATGCTGGTGCAATGACAGCCCAGAGAAGGCAAAGCCAACCAGGGGCTGCTCTCTTTTGTCTCATCGACACAGGCCACAGCCGGCTTGAGCTACCCAAGGGAGAAAGAGCACGATTGTCACCAACACTACATCAGTGGATTCCTAGATCCACTGAACACGGAGACATTCACAACCTGTGGTGACTGTTAGCTCAGCACATCACAGCACTGCATTTCTTATTCAAAACCAAAGCAAACTTGTCCCAAACTAAAGCAAACTTGTGCAGCACACTCGGTCCCATGTTAATACGCTGTCCATTCTTCTCAATGCCCTACTAACAAAACACACTAACCATATATTCTCACCCCTGCTTGTATTATAATATAAAACAGACCCCGCTGAAGATTCGAGGCTGGAAATTGCACGCACAAATAACAAAGGCAAGGCCTGCTCCACAAAACAGAGACTCTATTCATCAGATGGGAAACAAGAGGGAGCTAGGAAAAAGCAGAGGGAGACCGGGGAGCAATGCTGCAGTCAAGAGAACAGACACCAACAATAAAGCAGAAACGTAACTAATGCCAGTTCAGCAGTTTGCAGGCAGCAGAGTGGAGGCTGAAGGTGATCAGCTGTCTCAACAGGGTTTTGTAAAATTACCGAACTTCCACGTGGTTACAAGTTTTTTTGAGGGATAAAGCTCATTTTATTGCCTTACCCCACCTTATCCCCTGTATTGTGTTCAGCAATATGAAAACGATGCAATAAGTGACTGGAAGCAACGTCAAGAGGTCACCTCAAGCATCCCAGGGCCCCGGGGAGGAATCAGCCACACCCGAATCGGTTACGATCACTGTCTAACCTTGTCGTGAAACCACTGACCATGCGGACTCCACAGCCCCCAGTGGCACCAGGACTGCAGTGCGTCAGTACTTTTATTTTTGGAAAATTCTACGTGAATCTGCACAGCATTGCCTTCACTTATCAGACTATTATCTTGCAGTACACTCATCTGTATTTTTTCTAATAGAAATAGTTTTAGCTTACCCTGTAATTTTAGTTATACATTATTTCCATAAAAGACACATGTATGTTTGAGCTTGATGTCATTTTGATAGTCTGTTATTTTATTATGCGCAGCTAATGGTGCTTTTTCAAATACTACAGCTATATAAGTTGCCAACGTTCTCTAATGCTGATGTTGATAGATGGATTTTTTCTCCCTGAAGCTCTCTTTCTAGTTACAAATAGAAATAATAGATCAATTCAGCTTAGGTTTTACATCATGCTGGATATAACTGCATTTGCTCCAGTAGCAAATTGTTTGAAATATGTAATATTCCATACTCAATAGTGTTGTGATATTTTACATTAGAACTGTATTGCACATCACAGATACATACACAGTCCAAATACGAGCCAGCAATGACACACTTAAGTATCAGGAATTCAAACTTAGAAACTGGGAAATTCTTCAGTGTATGCTTAACATACCCACCCTGCAGTGAAGAGGGACTACTGTGTCAACCTAAGTGACAGCTTAAGTATCTGAGTGACTCTAGGCCTCATTTTTTTTTATATCAGAAAGAGAGAGCTCTTTTTATTCTTATTATAGAAACTGACTCCTATGCAAGAATCGTGATCTCTCAATTAAAGAGCAGCTACGTGCTTTACAGCTGGAGTCACTGTTGGTCAGCTATGCAAAACCCAGCTGAACAGGGCTTTCTGTGAGCAGTTAATTTCCATCAACGTCTTTCTGGGCATGTATAGAGTCCATAAAGGCCAAGGACAACAAGAAATAGGAATCCCTCAGATTCCATTTTCAAAACGCCATCACAGGAAATCTAACCATCCTTACTTGCAGTGACAGCAGCCATACTATGTGTATAGCAGAGTCATGAACTAAAGTTGCTACTTCACTGAACTTCCAACATTTTCTTTTGACATTATCGCAAACATTATGTCTAAAGACTAGTTTATCCTCTGCAATCTGGAGGCACAGTGGTACCCCTTACTTCTGTCATCAGCACAAGGGTGGCAAAATATTTTCTTAAGTAGCAGGAAAATGTTTTTCCTTGCTTTTTAAACACTCAAATCTACTCTTTGCAGGCCTGTTGATTTTTTTTTTTTTGAGATGAAGATCGTACAACACATGTAGCATATTTCCTACAATTACTTATTCTTGTCCTACCAGCTGTGTGACCCTTTCTCTTTCCACGTCTGAAGTGCAGGTTGAATTCCACCTTCCCGTGAACTGACTCTGCCTCCATCTCCCTTTTTTTTTTTTAAACTGTGCTGTAATCTTTGCTGCTTCTTCCTTTTCATCTTCTCAGATAACCCCACTGATGAACCTGTACATTTACGTAACCATCCACCAACAGCTGCAGATGGTCTAAATATCATAAAAGCAAAATGCTTCATTTAAGCTTTGAATTCTCAGTAATAGGACATACACCAGATCCATTATCAGATGATCTAATACATACGGTTGACAAGTTTCCTCAATAAAATCGTCATTTGTTCTTACAATGCTTGACGACTGGCTTCATTATGAATTAGAAACACAAACTCTTAGGAAAGGGCCCTGAGCTATATGGGAAAATGAAACAAATATAGTTCAAGATGATATCCACCTGAGAAAGTTATTAATACAAGAAACAGGCCTCCCTCTGAACCGGAACAGACTCTTGGAAACCCTTCCTTAAATCCACTGGATAAAGTGAAAATGACTTACTCCAGAAACAGATAAACCGGGGATCCATTCATAGAAGACACTGCCTGTTTTCTGCATAATATGCTTCATTTTGTCAGGATGATTTATGACAAAAATGCCTTCAGTTCTTGTTTGGTGAACGAGCTGGCAATGCAGCTTCAACCAACAGCGTGTAGGTTTGAGGGTGGCTGGGGCTTTTTTCAGCATTGGAAAGAAGACATTTCCTCTAATGAGTTTTCCTTAGATGTTCAATATTTATTACAGGTACTTAAGCAGAGCTTTTATTACTTAATGTTCCATTTCCTTCCAAAAGAATAACACCGATACTCGTGTAATGCTGCCCTATAGTCTCGTAAAATTGATGGCAGCTCCGAACTTTTCCTGGGCATAATCCTACCAGCATGCCAGCCCCACGACAGCATATGTTAGGGCAATATATAGCATATATTATTGACTTCACTGGGAAGTCTGTCACTTCTACCATACGCAGCATGAATTTACATAAAAGAGCTGAAAACATGAAGGGCTTTTTATGCTGCGATTTTCTCCTGTCTCTCTATCCTACCACACACATCCATACCTCCCCGCATGGCAGAGAACTGGACGAGGGACCTGAAGCCTCCCTACAAGATCTGAGACCAGGGAGCAAGTCTTGGGCATTACATTCATTTTACTTAACGTCTATCCCCACAGAAGTTGAAAGCTTTGTACAGATCTGGGGTCACTGCTGTGGTGAACTGCATGGAAATTTGCAGATGACACCATCTGAGTGGTGCAGCTGACACACCTGAGGGACGGGATGCCATCCAGAGGGACCTGGACAAGCTCAAGAAGTGGGCCCATGTGAACCTCATGAGGTTCAAAAAGGTCAAGTCAGAGTCCTGCACGTTGGTCAGGGCAACCACTGGTAACAATACAGGCTGTGGGATGAAGCCGTTGAGAGCAGCCCTGCCAAGAAGGACTTGGGGTTCTGGTGGATGAAAAGCTGGACATCAGATGACAATGTGCGCTCGCAGCCCACAAAGCCAACTGCATCCTGGGCTGCATCAAAAGAAGCATGGCCAGCAGGTCAAGGGAGGTGATTCTGCCCCTTTACTCTGCTCTCATGAGACCCCACCTGGAGTACTGCAGCCAGCTCTGGGGCCCCCAACAGAAGAAGGGCATGGACCTGTTGGAGCAGGTCCCAGAGGAGGCCACGAAGATGATCAGAGGGCTGGAGCACCTCTGCTATGAGGACAGGCTGAGAGAGTTGGGGTTGTTCAGCCTGGAGAACAGATGACTCCAGGGAGACCTTATAGCCCCTTCCAGTACCTAAAGGGGGCCTACAGGAAAGATGGGGAGGAACTCTTCATGAGGGAGTGTAGCAATAGGACGAGAGGTAACAGTTTTAAACTAAGAAGAGGGTAGATTTAGATTAGAAATAAGGAAGAAATTCTTTACAATGAAGGTGGTGAAACACTGGCACAGAGAGATGATAGATGCCCCATCTCTGGAAACATTCAAGGTCAGGTTGGTTGCAGCTCTGAGCAACCT
The DNA here is from genome assembly GCA_013396915.1 of Stercorarius parasiticus. Classification (NCBI taxonomy): domain Eukaryota; kingdom Metazoa; phylum Chordata; class Aves; order Charadriiformes; family Stercorariidae; genus Stercorarius; species Stercorarius parasiticus. The sequence goes on from VWZL01000808.1 coordinate 108,754, forward strand.
GATCTAGTTAAAGATGTCCCTGCTCGTTGCAGGGGAGTTGGACTAGATGACCTTTAAAGGTCCCTTCCAACCCTAACTCTTCTATTATTCTATGAAATTAATCCCTCTACCTGCAAAGGGAGTTGACAGCAGGATTCCAACAGTGCACAGCTCAAGTGCTAGCTTTTTCCTACGGGACGGATTTGGGTATTGCTGCCCTTTGCTCCACCTTTAACCCCTCTCGAGCCTGTCATTAATGCTGCCAGAAAGGGCACTGCTGGCTTACATTACACTGCCATTGCTAAGGGCTGCTGCTTGTTAAGCAGCGGTGCCCTTCCCAGGCTGCTGGCCCTTTCCCCCTGCTAAAGGTGACCACGGATGAAATATCCGGCTCTGGCAGCACCTGGCAACCCCCTGCCTGGCATCACAGGGCACTTCTACCTTCACAAGTTGCAATAGTCCAACCGCAAGCTAGTCACATTAGGGGGGTATGGGAGGGATGTGAGGTGAAGAAGGATATGGAATATTCTGATTTATTTAATTAAAAGCTTAGATCCTCTGCATTTACAGCTGCCTTTTCTTCCACTGACACAAGCAGTTTGGGAGTACTGTTAACCCTGGGCACCTAGAAACTACACCTTGAAGAAGCTATGCATCCGCCGTCCCCAGACTTCCGTACCAGCACAGGTATCAGCCAAGTCTCCCTTTCTAATCCTTTCCTACAACACAACAGTTGCCATCGCTGGGATGTTTATTTCCAAAGAAGTCATCATCAAAGTGCCAAACTCACTCACTCTCAGTGGAAGATTTTCAGTTCACCTTCCCCCCTCCACACACATATATTTATTCCCCCAACACCAACACAGATGCACTCGCATATAGATATCAGTAATGGGACTCAGCTCTTCTCTGTATATTAAAGCCTCTTTTTTGAGTGGGATTAATCTTGGCAGCTGTCTGACAGGAGAGACTGTGTGGGAGGAAAATGGTTTTATCTAAAACTTGAAAGAAAGCAAAATAATCTTTGAGAGAACAAACTGTGTTTCAACTCGTGCTCCTTCAGTGGAAGACTATTTACTAACAGAAAATACCCAAGAACAGGAAAAACACAAAAGTATTGGTCTGAAAGGTGATATAACAATCATGCATTTTTTCCTTCCCTTTACTTACATGGCCACTTTTCAAAACATTTATTAATAATACAGCTGAGTCTCTCCACAGAAGGCCAGAATCTGAGTCAGTTTTGAAAATCAAAATGAAACAAATCCCATGGTTTTCTTTTAGCTATGGTGGAGCAGGAAAGGTCTCCACTTCCCATCCTGCCTCTGCTGTACTTTCAGAGACAGCAAACCTAACAAACAAGACAGTAAGAAGTACCTCCATATTTCTGATTTACTTTTCCAGAGCAATCATGTTGATAAAACATACCATTGCTCCTCATAATTAAAAACAAAGTTTGCTCTTACAGGAGCTGTATTTCCCCTTGCTCACAGGGAAGCCTCGCTTGGAAGAGATCACCTAGCTCCAAAGTTGCTTGTGACTTGCACTCAGGAGGCAGCATGCTTTGATGTCAACGTGGACATCCTGGTTCCAGCCTCTCCAGTCAATCCCTGTGCTTCTGCATGTCCTCCTCAGCTCAGGGGCTGGCTCCATACCCAAGTCACTCAACCTTTTTTCTGACTCGGGGCTCTTGTTCCAGCCTGTCCTACTTATTCTCACCTTCACGTTGATGGCTGGTCCCAACATACCCTGTCTCCTCAGCGTCTTTATGTCGCTCGGGGTCCCTTGCTGTCACCCTGCTGTTTCCTCCTCCCAGCTGCCTGCACCCATGGGTGAAGGCAAGGACTGCGTCCCTGCCTGCAGCTCCAGGACAAAGTACAGCAGCTATTTAAATGAAGTTTCCAAAGGCAAAGCAAGGCTAATGGCTGACCTTTTGGTCCGAGAAATTTCAGCTGAAACAATTAACAGGTAAAGACAGATGAAAATGCAATTTCACCTGGAGAATGCTGGATACCTTGCTGCTATGCCTTATCTCATTAAAAATTCCAGCTTTGACATGTAAAAATGTTGAAGGGACTTTTTTTCTCCTGCCCAAAATCTATTTAGCACCAAAGGTACATATGGTAAAATAACAAAATGCAAGTGCACCTGGAAATCATGAAAATTTGCAACTGACACAAAAGCATTGTTTCTGAGCAAACCTCTCCTGGAAGGGCCTCTGTACCTCAGAGCATGTAATTTAAATAACTTAACAGTCTCCATTTGTAGTAGTTCAATTCACTGTGGCATTTGCCATCCTAACAGTGAGGGTCCCCGAGAGGACTGTACTGACAGCAAAAGCCACGGTGCTTCATACACCTGCACTTTTTTCTTGAACAGTTCAATAGCACAACACACAACACTATTACATATGCCTTCACCTGCTGCCAGCGCTGCTTCAGGCTTCAGCAACACTAAAGTATTAAATAATGTCAAATCCATCATATTTGGGGCTGTTCCTCAGAACAAAGACTCAGTTCTTGATGGGTCTCTAGGAAGGCATCTTAATAATGCTCCATTCCCACCCCCTTGATAGCGATGATGTTTATCGCACAACCATTGCACATGTTTAGGGTACCTCCAAATTATTTTGGTAAAAACATACAGCAAATTTTACACAACAAAGCTTTTTTAAGCATTTTAAAAGACACGCAGAGCATGACAATGATGCAGTAACTTGTTTGCATAGCGTTTTGCCGTCTATCTCTCCAGACTCTTGAAAAACTGACATGGTCCCTCAAGAGACTTACTTGATTAAAGAACATTAATTGAGTGAACATCTGTGCTGTTTTTCAACTAATAATTAAAATTAGCTAGGAATTGTAATCTCCTTAAAAGTGAAAAGTATACAGAATAACTGCAGCCCACTCTCTCACAACATTTGGGTAGGGCTAAGCAACTACAGCATTTCCCAGAATGGTTCCTCAGAGATTTGTACGGTCCCGTGGTGGAAGTTTGCTTCCTGGCTAGCCTGACAACAGGAACGTTTTCTTCTTGGCTTCACGCGTTAACATATTAACCATGACAGTGTTGACATTTGTTGCCAAGTAAAATTGAATGTAAATGGTCTAGAAAGCTGACATTAAATTTAGAAATTATTTTTGGAGTTTGAAATTAAGTACTGTCAACACAACTCATGTTTCCACTTATACGCAAATATGACAGGAATTTTAATGACTTCTCCAAACTCCTTGTATAAAAAGAAAGAAGGGAAATAAGAGTAATGATTTTACTTGCTCTCAAACTGTACTACAAAAAGCAACCGACCTATATGGTATCATAAGAGCTCTAGGACTATCCAACAGGACAGAGTAAGTAGAAGGGCTAGCTGAGAAAATGTCATGTTACATGTGGAAATGAAATGTTGCTTCCATCCCCCGGTATAACCCACGAGGTCAGGATATACGCAGGATCACCCCTTTCCTCACACAGGAGATATTCATAGTTAAACACAGGGCTGTATTCCCTGAGATCAAAGGAGGGAGCCCAGGAGAGCCGAGCCATTGGTATGCAGCACCAGGAAGAAGTGGAGATTAAGAGAAAAATGAGATTTCATTGCACGTGACAGAAGGCAACTACGAGTCCAGAGACCACAAATATCAGATGACTGCAAAAGAGAACATCTCTGAACGAGAAGGCAGACTCATTTAAGCTGTTCTTAATAGCACTGCAGCCACTCTAGAGGTAGTCAATGCAAAAGCCAGTCTGGAACGAGCATGGGAATGCTCAGCCACATAATACCGAGGCTGCAATGAGAATTGGTGGATTCATACAAATATCATAGATATTTGTAAAATTTTCAGAGGCTTACAGAATATTTATTTCCAATACAGTGTCACCTGCACAATGACTGCACTCAGTCACTAGCTTGCAACGTACTTACTCAGTTGTACGCTTTTTCTGAAACAGCTTTTAACAAGATTGGGTGGTTCAGGGAAATCAAAGACACCTCTCAGAACATCTGCTTAGTATCCCCTAACTGTAGATGGTTTTTGAACCATTTACTTTATGAGCCCTGCGTGGTAAACAAAACAAGGGAAGCCTGAGAAACTCCACTCAAGGCAGCTTGAACGGGTCTCTTTCTCATCAGCCCCCACCTGTACCCGGTACCCGCCTTAGAGAAGAGGGGCAGGAAGAGGTACCTCAGAGCACTGGAAGACCAGCAACAGCCCCAGGGAACCTGCCAGCTCTCAGCATCTCAGGATGAAGTGACAGGGACAGGCAGCACCTGGAACCTGTGTGGTTCACTCACATGGCTCCCAGCCACAGCAGCGACCAGCCATGTGCGTCCCAGCTGGACCTGGGCCCAGAACCACTTGAAATTTCTGCAGAAGTAGGAAAATTAAGCTGGGAATTTCATCAGATCTTGCTTGCTCTGGCATCACAACAACAATTACAATCTTATTTAACCCGTTTTTGTCTTCCTACTCAGTTTTTCATAGGTGTTCCAATACCATATAATATCTGTCAATAAAATTTTGTCTGCAATAGAATTGTTCCCCCTCCCCTTTTTTGCTCACGGTGCAGAGAGTTTAAAGCCTACTGAAGGATTAAAAAAAATAATCTATTTGCTGTCTCGATACCATTCCTCAGGCTTATCTACTTTCTTTGGGCAGTAAATACACTTTTTGTGTCACCTGGCCCCACTCCAGCCCAGTATTATAGTGGTGTAAGAACTCTGAAGAAAAGAAAAGAAAAAAGAATTTGCTAGTGCCAGCTCGTAGCCTTCTGCAAAAGGGGCTTTTTCCTCCTGTCTGAGGGGCTTATGCTTCTGAAAATCGAGCGCATCGTTTGCAGATTGCGAGCCAGAGTCTCTAAAAGAAATGATGAAGTCTGACAGCACACACTCTTAGCATCTGCTGTGTGCACCATTCCCTGAGAAAAATTCCCAGTGTGACTGCAGAGAAAATGCCACCATTCACACCACAAGGTATTCTGGGCTGGATGAGCCATGGACTAGCAGGATGCGTGGGAGGGGACAACTATGGGATGTGTGGGCCACTGACATGTCCTGGAGACATGTAACATGTGAGTTACCTCAAACCAGGACAGTATGGCATCACTGAATCTTACTGGAGAGAGGATAAGTCTCAGAGAATGTAAGACTATTTGTAGTAGTGAAATAGTAGTTGTTTGGGAGGTGTGTGCATAAGGCAGTCACCAAGCTTGAAACAAGCACGGGGTAAAAAACGCAGCCATAACCACAGATTTGATTGTCACCCTGATCTCATAAAAAATAGTCTGTGTCACAAAGAAAACACAGTAGGTGCACATAATGATGAAACACTTACCCTGGAATCCTTTTCCAGATGAAGCTTGTGTTGAAGACTGCGTCTTCTCCTGGCCTTGGCAATGCCATTGTGATAAAAGAAGTATCCAGTATCTAAAAAAGGGAGCTGAGGAAGAGAGAGAGAGAGAGAGAGAGAGAGAGAAAAGTCATGGAGCTATTGGCTACTAGTAAGGATGACAGGGAAAACTTTTACTTGTGAAGTGACACAGGAGTCTACAACAAGACTTGTGAAGAGTAATGCCAAGGGGCCCAAATCATTCCTGAGAATGTCACTTCTCAGTTACTTTTGAAAAGTGTGCCCAGCAGCATTAAAGTTATTTGCTACAGGTTTACTATGTGTAACTTCACTTGTATACACTTGGTACTATTTTCACCTTATGTTTAAGGTCAACAGTGCCAGTATTTCTGAAGGGCTTCCCAAATCACATCAGGATTATTTCCTATTTCATGAAAAAGCCAGAATAAATGAACAAAATGAACTGCAAATGATTTGAAACTACCACAAACCATCCTTCAGCAATAAGGCGTTACACAAGTGCTTTTCTGAGCCATTAATAACGCACCCAAACTGATGCCGTAAGCAGTAAAGAGAAAGCAGAGCAATTTCCACTCTCTGAAAAATATGGTATTTGGAATGTCTTCTGAAAACCAGGAAATGGTATGTAAGAAGAAGAAGATTAAGAAAACAGACAGCTCACAGTGTCCGGAGGGGCAGGGGGGAGCGGTCTTGTACAGCTTTCCTGTTTAAGACATTTAGGCAGCAAGCAAACACCTCCCAAGGGCTTTCCAGCCCCAGCAAAGGCAGGTGCCAGGGAAGGAAGGTGCATGGCCATTATTAAAGGCATCTCTCTCCACAAGACTGGCAGAGAGTGACTGGAAGGCCAGTAGACGCTTAGCTTTGGAGAAGGCTAAAAGACTTGCCGTTAGGAGAACAGCATCTCACTTCTAGCAGTCAATTAGAAAGCTCCATATGCATCTCAAATTCTACAGCTTTTCCCCTATTCCAGCTTAAAAAGGGAGATTCCAGTTGAATCTTTAAATCTAAGCAAGTAATAGTGTATTTTTAAACTAAGTTTCTCTTTGTAAAAGTTTAAAAAAAAAAAGGGGGGGGTGGGGTTCTTGTTGGGAAGTTATATGTTAATGCTGTGAACATTTCAACTTCAAAGGTTAGCACTGCATGCAAAATAATTACTTAAAAAAGATATTCCAGAACAGCTACAACAGCCCTGTTCCTCTCCTTTTTATTATCTATACTTCATGATAACATAAACCTCTTAGCAGGAGTTCAAAGTTCTTTACTGAAAAACTGAGACTGACGTCTAGATACAATATTCATTGTGAAAACCTGGGTTGCATAAGGGTAGCAGGATCTTACTGCCATAAAACAGGTTCTGCTACAGGTATACACAGTTCACAAATATAATTTTTCTTCTATGAAATTATCTCCCGTTTCATTAAATCTATCACTACATCTGGTGCACTTCCACAAATATATTTTGGCATACATGCAGAATGGTGTGGGAATGGAAGACTCGGTGAATTCTGAAAGTTTAGAATTTGGTGACATTCAAAAATTAAGATGTGAGCTTTTATTTTTTTTTTCTACAAATTCCTTTTTTTATGTTAATCGAAACATTTAATATCAATGAAATCAAAGCATTTCATTTTCACTTTTAAAATTCCATAGTGTATGATACGTAATACATTAATGCAAAGTAACTTTAAAAAAAAATAAATCAAAGCATCTCGTTCTGATAAAAAGACCTCCTTTTAAGTGTGTATAAAAGGTTAAGGAGAGTTCATCAAAAACATCATGGTCCCTTGGAGCTGATTTGTGGGGCTGACTGGTGAGCTTTTCTGGGCAAATAACCAGAATATTTTGCACCAGTTCCATACAAGCAAAGAACACAACAGCTCAGGCAGAAGGGGAAATGAGGCTACAAAAGCTCATGGCAGTGGCAACAGAAGTCTCCTACGCCTCATATCCATCCTCAGAGCCACTGCTCTTAAGGCTCAAATTCCATCTGGGTTTGGGTAAAAAGCAGATTTCTTTTTCAAAAGCCTATACTGGCATCTTTAACAACTGGGTAATCAGGTACTTCCATAATCCAGAGTTTGGCAATAGATCTGACTGTCCAGGAAACAGCCCATCCCCCATGTCGGACACATTACTCTCAAAAATATGCAGGGGAAAAAAGTCTAAATAGCCAGATCAGTTACAGCTTGACATCCATCTCGCCATGCTAACCATTACCATCCATTGCAAGATGTGGTCCAATTAACCCTCTAATTCTCTCAGTGAAATCAGGCGATTTTCCTTCTTTCTATCTCAGTATGAACCATTCAAATCAATTCCAGTCAAATACTGATCTTGATGTTCCTCCATTAAGGAAGACTCTCAGCAATTTTGGGGATATCTGGAAACATATCACACGTATTCACTGTTCGTTTTCCGTGAAGGGTTAGTTTCTAGTGACACTTCAAATGAAGCAATATATTATATAGTAAACTTTTAAAGCCGACGTATTCAAGTCTGACCATAAGCAAAAGCAATTGCAGTTAGTACAACAATGACCAGATTTATGGACAAAGTCATGAGTGAGTTTGACTGAGACTCTTCCATTCTTTCCACGCATATCGCCATAATCACCAAGGAACTCGGATATTTTACCAGTTCACAAGGTTTTCACACTCATTCGATGAAATTGGGGAGGACAAGACAAGAAAGCAGCCAAGTGAGGCAACAACTGGAATATGACATGATCAAACACCATGGATTGTGCATAATTAATAGCAGAACCCAAGCAATTTGGAGGAAGAATCTAAACCCTTCAGTAAATCCTTAAAATTAAGGAATGTACACACAGGAGAAGTTAGATGCCAGAAAAGGGCCTAAAACATTGCACGCTTTGATGAGGATTTTACATGGAGATCTGTGAATACCACAAGCAATCCTTGAAGCGCTCCAGTTTTAATGAGCTCCTGCTACCGAGTCAGTGACTCCTCTGCAGCGACCAACTGGCAGGACACAGGTAGCTCACAGCAGGGTTTATATTCCCGCTATTCGCTTCTCCAGGAGATCTACTCCAATTTGGAGCTAGAGCAAAAGAGGAAATAGCAAAATGAACAGTGCATGTAATGAGGTGAAATGAAAACAGAAGAGCTCCCGCACACAAAAAAACTCCAAACCGTCACCAGCAGTAGCTCCTCTGGAATATTCTCGCTGCAAAGCTAGAATGTTATTTAAGTACAACTCCTATTTCAGCAACAGCAGGGTGTGCCTGTAACACAAGGAAATAACGCACTCGGCCTGGTGGCTCGGGTTCTGAGCCACCTGCAATTATGTAAGATAAGCTACCTGAGACACAAATTAGCAATTGTGTAAGATAACTAATAACTGGAAAGCACTGAAATATTCAAGTGAGGAGGATTATTTACAGTGAGAAAAGGGTCTACTATTGCCTTGATGTGTAAGTGTGGTTCAATACAAAGTAGGACTCTGAGAATCTCAGGAATTACATGCACTTCATTACTTGCAATATTTGTATAAAATTACTGGTGAAAAATACAAACAAGCAAAACCAGAATCACAAATACAACACAGCAAGTAGAGCAAAACCTTATATATGCACCTGTCTCCTCCTTTTCTTCAGATTTGCGACCTCTTTGTGATTATTAACAATACTATCTAAAGTAAAGATGAAATCCAGCTTAACCTCCTTCCTGAAAAGGATGCGGACCAGAAAATAGCTTTTAAAAATTCGGTGTTCAACTAAATGGAGGAAAGAAAAGATTCTTTCAATGGAAGAGGCTTTTCTAGAAAGCAATGGCTAGGATGTAGCATTCGGTACTGAAAGAAGCAGGAAAAAGACAACACAGTCCACTGCTTAGCCCTCAACTACTGATCTGCTCCAGGAAGGAAAAATTAGGTAAAAGGCACCTTGTTCCTCACAGGCACCTGGATCTAGGATGGGGCAGCACACACGGCTCCCTTGGAGATGATGGCTCCCATCCTATGTTGTCTACTTGAGAGAGGAAAAATCAAACTGCACTTCTTTTTCGGTCTCGCCTTGGACAATACACATGGTGACACCAGATGTAGTTTTGTCTGTCTGAAAGCAAAGGACATCAGTATCTGCTCCAAAGTAATGCAGGGGTTTAAAGAAAAGAAGCCACAGAAAGACTAAACTCAAACACTGCTCCTCATTCTAACACAGCAGCTCTGGGGCTACCTTGGGCAGAACTAACACTGAAAACCACTGTAAGAGCATCAGCGTCATCTGACCAGAAGAGCCTATCTGCAGCAAAGGTACTACAAAGCTGAAATAAAGGCTAAAATAAAAAAAAAGAATAATTAAAAATAGGTTGAATAAAGCTGCCAGTGGTATCAGTACTTTACCTGGCTCTCCGCAAGAGGTCCACCATTCACAGCCTGTCACTGGTTTTAAGAGGTAACAAATACAACAGAAAAATAAAGAGGAACCTCAGTTCCCAGGCTTATCTTTAACATTAAATTTTACTGACTCATTTCAGAGCTCTATTTGTTCTACATACATCTCACAGGCAAATTAAGGTGCTTACAGAATGCTTAAGGACAGATTGGCTGGCCCCCTCCTATTTTAATGGGACCGATCTCTGCCCAGTCTTCCCATGCAGCCTTTCATGCTGTAGCATGTAACACAGCACCCCTTCAGTGAGTACACTGCTAGCTTTTGTGCATCATTTCCAATGATTTCTCCCTGATACTGTAATATTACAAAACCGGTGCACTTGAACCTATTGTTAAGGTTCCTCTCCCAAGTTACCAGTGGAGACAACAGTCTGTAATCACTTTCTTTTGAGCAAAATAATTTAAAAATACAAGCAAAGGATGATTTATAACAAGTTAGCCCAGGGTTGCCTTTTTTGATTGTCACCAAAATCAGCATAAATGGATCTGTCAGTGAACAAGATTCACAGAAAGTCCTCATGCAGCCAGGCTGACAAAGACCCTCCTCAGGGCTCCTTGCCTGCCTTAGGATGAATACATGGCCAGGCATGCGAGGGTTCAACCAAATGCTGGTGTTAAAGAAATCCTTTGTCTGCTCTGAGGAAAAAAAAAAAAAAAAAAAAACAATATCCATCCTGCAAATTAAAAAGAAATTTTTAAAAGATTTTTTTTTTTAAAAAAAAAGTATACTTTAACACAAAGCATATCTCCCCCACAGAGCCCAAGCACAGCTCCTGACTTTAAAAGGGGCTATAAATCTGCACAGGTGAGCTCTTTCATCCCATTACTGCTCAGTAATTACACCAACAGAAAATACGACCTAAACCTGGCACGAGTAAATGTATTTGGAGCCTTCACAGGCCCCACAGACCCCACTCCTTCGGTTGCCATTATAGTTGAAGCACAACAAAGTGCCTCCCAGCAGAAATTAGAAACCTTTTAGAAACCTTTTCATCCCAGTTTCACCAAATGCACTAAGGATGCTTATAAATATTCAACATGAATTTTTAAAGTCTCTTTCTCTCATTTTCCCTCACCCCAATTAGCATTAGAAATCGTTTTACTTTTAAATACACAGATGGGAGCCAAGTCTGAAGTCAAAGGCACTCACTATAGTGACGAGGGCCACGTAAGAGTAGAGACAGCTAGAAACACAGGCAGCCCCAGGCGCCAAATAACACAGAACAAAGCACGAACAAGAAAGGATTAATTCAAATGTTGGTGGAGAAATGTGGAACAGCACAGAGGACTAAAGCTGCACCAGAGCTTACCCAACGTGAAATCCAGTCCACTGTGTCCCCAAGGCCCCAGGCAAGGATTTCACACTTTCTCATTAGCGTGCTATAATTACTCTGAAGGCTCAGCGTAAGGATCCGCGCAAGCTCCAAACAGCCCTGAAGACCAGCACAGTCAGGTCCAGGTCGGAGTGTTATGACTCAGTCTGCCTGGCTCATTTCTCATTGCACCTGTGTCTTGTTTAGCTGCCTCCACCAAAGCCTAATCTGCTTGTCTTGGCAAATCTGGCAGATGGAGGTGTTAGCCATAGCTTCAACACTCCCAAAATGTAAATCTCATCTTAAGACGATCCTTGTGAAATCAACCGATTAACACACAGTACATTTCTCCTACAAAATAATTCAGAAATGCCTGATTTAGATACTTATATGTGTTTTCAGCTGTTTCATATGCATCTCCAACCACCTCTTAAGGGAATCGGCAACAGGTGGTGATAATAAGAAAGGACTGTGACTACTTGGTTCAGAGATGACTGATCTATTTGTTCTTCCTTTTTTCCAAAAGCCAATGGAAATATTGTAATATGCATGGTATAAAGGCTACCTCTTACTATTATTTAGGATATCAGTTATCCTGTAAGAACGTGGCAACCTTGCTTAAAAAGTTCTGCTAAGTCTTTCTCGAGCCAGCAGAAGTAGTTTCCAACGGTTTCTGAAAGGTTCCCTCACCCCCACAGTGAAATGTCTTTTTCTCTAGAAACAGCGTAGAGTCAAATGTGATATCCAAAGACTTTGCAGAATATATGCCTTTGGATTTTATTTTATCCAAAAGGATAAAATAAAGCCTTTTGTCTAGTCCCTCTTGCGTGCAGCAACCACAGGGTTAAACAGTCTTCTCAAAAGCTGGACATGAGGAGTTCAGTAAATACAGGGAAGTAAATGGAAGAAATGGAACCAGTTGTGGACTGTTATTACGCTTACATGTCCAGTCTGTCCACGTGGAATTCATCCGAGCTCCCCATACAATTCCTGGCAAAAAAAAGAGGCACTTTCAGAGCATTATTCATCTGACCTATTTTAGGGGGCCATGTTAAAATGAGCAGAACTGAGCCCGAGGAGCACCTCTTGCGCTCCAGAGACTATAAGAGCAGCACATCTGTCCACATTCAGGTAGATCACTTCTGATGTTAAATCTCCAGTTCTCATTTTCTCATCAGTTTTGTTCTTACATTACCACACACAGTGCTTCCAAGCACTTATAAAACACTGCTCCATTAGTTTGTTTTCAAGTTTGCAGTATTTGGAATTTGATTTGCAATTGAATGAATAATACAGGTTTAATGTTTTACTGTATTTATATCGCTGTTAAGTTTGTCACTGAAGAGCTTCATCCTGCAAGCACGTAACAGTCATATAAGTCATCAGCGACAAGACTGTGGATTTATTGATAGTTTTATCAGTGAATTGGAGAAGCCATTTGAGGCTTTTAAAAGAGTTATTCTAGTTTATGTGAATGGATCTGTGCATTTTAGAGCGTTTTATCCGTTACTCCCCAGTAACCATAAAACCCATTATCGATTCTACCACATGCACTGCTGAAAGCAGGATACTTTCCAGATTTGGAGGAGAATGTTCTTGCTTGTAATACACTAGCACGTGCATTGGACTGTCTGCATTAATCCAGATCACCATTACCTGGAGTAGGTGATTGTTACCGTTTGGCTGACAGCCTGAAGGGAAGGCTTAGCAATCATCATTATCTCCACTTACATAGATGTTGAGGATCCTGCAAGAAGAGCACCTCGGCCAAGCCCTGGGCACCAGGAAGAATACTGGAGCTCAGCACCCGGAAAAGTCACCGTGAGCATCGAACAATTGTGCTGTCATTTTTAGCAACAACAAATGGCCACTGGGAAAAGGAGACAGCCCCCTCCAATCATTCAGCTACGCGGCTCCGTAACAACCACACACACAACAGATAAACATACACATCATTTAGAATAATAAAGTAAATATGATTCCACCAGAATCTGAATCAATTAAATTTTCTTAAAAAGGAATCAGTAGCACAAAATGAATTTTTTCCACAATTCGGGAGACTTTTACTCATCCTGTTAAAAAACAAAACAAAACAAAACACAAAACGCCAAAGACCCCCCAAGAATCCCCCCCCCCAAAAATCCCAGAAAAAGACAAACAGAAATTAGACTCCAGACATTCTTTAGGGGCACTGGTCCCTAGGCTCAACTTCCCTAATTTGCTCATGTTAGTAGTGACTTGAAGGAATCGCTCCTCAACTGTGCAGTGTAAGTGACATAAGCCAGAAAGCTGGTGAGTACTTGACTGAGTTAATTAACTGTAGTTCATTTAGCCTGTGACAGTCAATGCTTTAAGAATACAGGGAAAAAAAGGATGGTACCCCAAACATGGTTTTGCTGGTTCTACATTTAATTACCAAAGGCAAACAAAACTCTTGCTCTGAGTGCCTGTCTCCTGCTTGGAGCAATGGGGCTCCTCTGGGTATCCCGCCACTCTTTCAAGGTTTTTTATTTTCAAAGCATCTCTCAGGGTGATAATATTCTGTGAAAGTTTTCACACCTCAAATAACCTTCTCGCCAAGATCATTCTATCCAGGACCACTTCATTTGCTTTTTCCCCTCTCCGCTTTTGCTTCACACGGTAGCATTCTGCTGTAGGACAGAGCCAGGACTAAAACTCAAGAGACATGAGTTTCAGCATCTTCAGGACCCCAGCACCTGCTACGGTTACAAGAATCTCAGGCAATTGCAGCTGTAATATTCTTATTTCAGTTGCCTTGCATGTGAAATGGCGCAGTCTAATAATTACTTGTTTACTTATTTTATTTATTGATAGGATTCATTTAATTATGTTTGCACAGCACTATAGACTGTGCTATAACTATAAAATGCCAAGTGCCATTGTCAACATATATTAATGGGTATATCTACACATGCAATATATAGGTATGTAATCAGGTACCTCATTAGCAACAGATATTGGGTAAATAATATGTTTACATAATACTCAATGGAAGTCTCTTCTTCATATCAGTACATCTGCTTTAGGGAAAACTCGTATTATAAGAAACAGCTTGATTTAGTTATAGTCTGCAAATTTAAGTGACCATGGTACATTTCTAACTAAGCTGGATCAATGCTGCTGACAGCAATTAGCACTGCTAACAACGGCCGCTTTGCCTCATTCCTGATCTACAGCTCAGCTCTCCTTTTGAGCATGTAATCAAACAGGTTGACTACTATCGTCACACCAGAACCTGGTGTCATGTCAACTCTAAAAACATTGAGATAAAAGCCATGAGATAAAGTTTGCTATTTTTAAAACAGCATTAAGATGTAGCGTGCCCCCGCCAAAAATTACTGGTACTTGTATCTTAAGGATGGAGAGGGAGCAAGACACGGCTGCTCACTGACATTTCAGCAGAGCACTTCAGCATTATTTTTAAATCTATGTCCATGTAGCAAAGTGTGTAGGACATAAACATGTGTGCAACTGCTCAGCTAATGTAGCATCTAAAAGGAACCTCATGAACTCAAGCTCTAATGAAGTAGTGCTATAAAAGCAGCTCAGACCAAAATTAGCTGGTTACTGACAAGAGCTACTCAAGAAAGCACAGAAAAGGTGAATTGCACTAAGGCAATGATGCCAGCCCTTACCAACACTTAAGGAAGATTTGTAGCCCTCTGTCTATTCAAAACTTTTACTCTTTTCTTTATTCTCCGTGTCTGTTTAATGCCAGGCTGCCACGCAATAGCCGACTGACAGAAAGTGCTTCACAGGGAGGTTCCTGTTGTCAGACCACACTAAACAAGTCTCCCAGTTCCCAGAGAAGCAGTCAAATCCTGCAGAAAAGTATGTGTTCTACGGGAGAGAAACTTACGGCTAACAACTAGAAACAAAACTGTGACATTAAAGTACGGGGCGGGGGCATGCCATTTTTTTTTTTAACCTTAAGATAGTAGGCTTAAGAAGAGAAGGGCAAGGAAGCTTTAAGAAAAACATTTTCAGTGAGGCCAAGGGAAAGAGAAATTTTGGGACACTGCTGTTTTCCTTATTTGTGTAAAGTCGCTTGACTCTGCTAAGAGAAAGTCATGGACTTTAATCCCCACTATCGCAAGACCAGGTCAGAGGCAAATTCTTCCACTGCTTACACCAGCACGAACTGGAGAGAGATCCTCTCGGCTCCAGTATACTGCAGTACAATCGTCACTTCAGAACCGACACTAACTGCTCTGAGTGGGTTCAAGAGCTCCATATTAGACGGAGGAAAAAGGATGACCCAAATCTGCCTCGATGCTAGGAATAACAACAAGAAAGGAAAGAAAATAGCACCACCACCTCTTCCCGTTCCTCCCAGGACCTACCTCATTGACCTTTCAGGCAGCTGTGAAATGTCTTTTTACTGTTTGTTACTACCAATTAATAAATGACAGAAGTTTATTGGCGGCAGAAATTGTGGTCAATCCAGCATGTGCTAAAACGTTATCTTGCTTTTATCACATCAGTCAAGCAAGGCAAATGCAGGTTTTTAATTATCACTCAGCGTGTTTCAGCCTTTAAAGCCTGGAACACTGGTTTCCCTACCAAGGTACAACATATTGAATGTGAATAAAATATGTTCAGTTAGAAGGGGAAAAAAGGGATTTTACAGAATGAAACTGAATTCTTTAATCCCCACATCAGAAGAAAGAGGAAAAAAATCCACTTGCTGTTCTGTCTTCTGGGTTTTACTCTGAGCTATATCTAAATTGTAGGAGAAATGGAATAGTTTCATAGTTAAGAGAAGTACATTTTCCTGTGAAGTTTTGGGGTTTACATGCTAATGTAAAAATTAACAGACAGAAATGCTGCGAATACCAAACTTCCCGTCATCCCCCCACAACCGTCATTCCACCAAAGTTAACAACTGCTTTTTCCAAACCTGCAAACGTGTTCCAGTTCTGAGTTTTGATATTCTTCACCCAAATGCAGAATTGACAGTTCCACTCTACATTTGGTTCAGAGTAACTTCTAAATCACTAAATTCAGTTGAAACAGAGTTCTAACTTTAACTGACACAGGGAAGCATAAGGTCCCTGTAGGACCGATGGGAATCCACCAGCCATGGTTATAGTTAATTCACCATATCTGGGCTGCAACTAAAAGCCTTAAACTTGGTGTTGCACGGTAACCAACAGTGTTCACCCATAGAGCAGATTTCAGAATCACTCCTTTGTTTCACTTGTGTGTCATAGAGAATGAGTAGGCAGAAAGGAGGTGATATCCCACCTCTTTTACTACCCATACAAGGAAGAGACTCACCTGTTTGGCTCTAGTTTGATATCCAACACCCATCTAATAACAGTATCAGTGTCTCTACTTAATAGTAATAATAAAATACATATTTGTTGGGTTTCAGGTTTCCACAGTTTGGTTCTGTACTCTAGGAGAAAGCACCTCTGACATATTACCGTTCTACTTGTCAGGTAAGCAAATAATCTAGTTCTCTCATGAGCATCTGGAACGCACATGCCGACCGGTTTGATGTAAACACTGAGGTCACTCTTTCCATTTGCTTTCTGTGGACAAAGAAGTTAAGAATGTAACATTTACACAGAAGTTCTGTTTGAGAAGGTAGGTAATACAAGACAAAGAACATTACATCCCAGTTCAGTACTTCAGTGAGTAAAGTAGAGCTATCACTACCTAATTTATTTGTTTATAATCCCTGTGCATAAATGGTCAGACGGGGCCAGATCACAATTTCCTTTTTTAGGTCCAAGCTCCCGCTACTTGCTGAACACAGCCAGCGTTCAGCTGAGTTAGACTTTCGAGCTACTGTCATAAATCCATGACCAAACTGGATTTCATGCCGGCTGATAAACTGCATGTGGTGGCCATGCGGAATTTCACACAACACAACACCAAATTCAGCTCTCTCTGGAACAGCGCTCTCCGTCCCAAAGCACAGCCTGGGACTGCTGAGCTGAAATTAAATCTCCATTTCAGTAGCACAGGGTTAGCTTTTTCAATGAACTTAGGAGAGTTAAATGTAGAGCTCACCTTGATTTACAGCAAGAGCAATACACCAGACTGCTTCAGGTTACTTAGAGAAACCCTGTCTTTGATAAATAGTTGAGCAGTTTGGCTTCCTCCCACCAGAGGCCAGTGATGGATGGAAGCTCTGGGCTGCTCACTGCAATATTTATAGCCACCATGCAGCCAGCATCCTGTAGAGACCTGACCCATTTAATTATTTAAAAAAGTTGAAAGAAAAAAAAAAAAAACAACGGGGATTCTGACGACTAGGATAGCATTACAGGACGAAGGTAAATTTTAGACCCATTAACTACACCACTGAGTTTGTTACTACAGTTCGCACAGAAACTAGCCACCCAGGCTACGGACTAGAACTGCACAGGAGGGTTTTCCAGGTATAATTTTTTAATAAGAGCTGGCAGAATTTATCATTCATTTTAGCATTTTGGCTTGATTTTCAACTCTCAGAATCTTCCATGAGCACGGACATTTCTCAGGAATTACTAATTGAAACTGTCTACCAAATAAATTCTACATATGTTTCAGCAACTACTTAGTAAGTGCTTTATTACAAGCATTTGAAATTTCAGTTGCATGGATTAATTTTAATTGGAATAATTCCATAGATGGATGAGGGAAAGGGTCACATGCAAACTTCTACTTAGCTCCACTGTAAAGTCTTACCAGTACAGCTGTTCCAGGAAGTCTAATGCTTTTTTTCTTTTCCCCTTTTTGTTACTGGTTTGGTTTGGTTTTGTTATTTTTATTTTTTTAAAAAAAACAGTGTTGTCTTACCGGTAAAAGCGCTGGTTTAAATGAAATTTCTGCTAATATTGTTCTGATGTGGAATGAGTCAAAGATGTTAGCACTCCTACACTGATAGTAACAGTGCTGCAAGTGGGTTTGTTTTCCCATTTTAACTACATCAGTACAGTTACAGTAAAAATTTTCTAAGAGTGGGCAGGTGTTACCTCTTGTCACCGGTCATATTTTCTGAGCGGATAGAAGGCTATCTTCCACCTTCACAGAAAGGTTGGTTCTAAAAGATAACACATTCATGCACCCCACAATGCACCTTAGTGCTTTTCTGAAGGAGCCAAGCGTAGCAGCACAGTCAGCCTCTGGGACCGTTTGCCTGCTAATAAACAAATGCCAAAGATGCCACAGGTTCTCAAATGGAAGACCTTCCAGCTGGGAGTGAATTGGCAATTTATTTTGGTCTAGAGTTTTAATCTGGATTTGAATTCCCAAGCTAGAAACAAAATGCTCTACCTCATCCGCAGTAACCTAAACCATCCGGGTCTGGTTGTAGGCACAGCAATAGGATCTGCCCATCTGGCCTGATGCCAAAACTCAAGTCTTCAAGACAGGGGTACTCTTACAAAAACAGTTATCTTTTTGCCACACAGCTCTGCAACCGCAGGTCTGGGGACAAACTCAACTTTGGTGTAGGTAATAGCAATAGATACCCATATTGGCTCTTAGAAGTAGCTCTCAGACTGCTCTCAACACATGGGAAACTGACCCAGAGGAATGAGAGCTTCAAGTAGGGCCCCAGACAGAGCCACAGCATATAGGATCCCAGAGTTCAAACACATACAGGCAATGAATATATCCGTATGTTGCCGAGTCCAGAAATAGCCTGAAAGTCATCTGCAAGAAAGCTATCTGGGCAGAAGAAAGAAGATCCCAGGCTGAGAGCAGGACGGTGATACCATATAATGATCTTTGTTTATCTCGTGCTGATATTAAAATGACACCTTTGACTCTAAGTTCCACAGCTCAGGTCCAAAATAGCTTAGGAACTGGTGGACTTGAAATGAAGGAAACAAAGTAAGAGACCTGTTTCCCCTATAATAATCCTGTCTCTCTCAGTGCAAATCCTGAACCTCTTTTTGCAGCACAAAAATCTCCACGTGCCATCATGATTATTTTACACAGAGGTGTACAAAGGAGAGAAATAACCTGGGGAGCTGAAGTCACTCCATGCAACACTTTGAAGGGATTTCACAAAAGTAGGAAAAGGAGCATCACCTGGGTTAGATGATACAGTATAGGGCAACAAGCTGTTTCCTGAGAAACACACAAAGAGCATGTGGCTGCTCCACCAGTGGTTCCCCCATCTCCCAAGTACTCTCTGGAGCAGGGGCTCTAGAAAACAAGTCAGGGGGCCACCGGCAGTATCTGGCTTCCATGGTGCCACACCATCCTGAAAACACAGGCATGGGAGGCTGCTGTGGTCTGGTGGTGTGCAGGCAGCCTCTGGCAGAGACAAACCTGGGTGAGCTGTTCCTGCTCCACCAGCTTTGGCAAGGTAGAAAAGGAGCAGGCGGCACTCCCCAGCATTCACACTTCGAACACTGATGCTCCTCAGCTGCTTAAGCCCCTCAGACCTGGAGCTACCTCTTGGAGCGGAAAGCTGTCCCTGGTGCCTTCACACCACACCGCAACAAGCTTTCAGCAGGCAGGAGCTCGGGGCTAGACTGCAGGAGATAACCACCATGCTCAGTTCTGGTGTGCCGGGACCACAGCTTTCTGGAAATGCTGTTCACTTCTTCGTATGTTTTTTCTTTATATTTTTCTCTCCTTGACACGGGAAAAACTAACTGTAATTTAAATGAAAACAAATAACTGCACATCCCCAGTTGGGCTGCAGCATCAAAAAAACAAGTGAAGAAAGAATTACGCACAGCTCATTTCCTAGGTCCCTACCACATGTTCAATTTCACCAAGGAGTTCAAGCAATATGGTATAAACAAAATTATAAATACCCAGAATTTGGTATCCTTGTGTTTACTGAGCTGTAGCTCAGCAAACAAAACACAACTTATCTGTAAAGGTAATGTTTAATGTGTGTGTTTTGCCAAGAAACAGAACTACACCATGTATTCAAAACAGTAATAGAGCAATTACGGCAGGGATCTATAGTAGAGGAGTCTGACCTTCTTGTTTTACACTCAAACAATAAATGCTACGAAAATCTGACAAGGTAATTATTTTCATACCTCAAACAGAACACTCACCGCCAACAAGCAGTCGGTTTGAGTCTCTGATAGAGAAAGAGCTCTATAGAAACTGGCTTAGGGATGTACTTGAGCCTGTGGTTTACGCTCTTCTTCTTGTTGATAGATTACAGCTTTCACATGCATAAGCGAGCACATTTAAGTAACGGGGGATTTTTGTTCTTCCAAGTTAGCCAGTTACAGTGATTGCTCCTGGGGCTTTTTCTGCATCCAAGGCAGAATGCAAAATAAAAAAAAAAAAAAACTCCATAGCAAAAAAGCATCACTTTGAAAGAAATACAGTATTTCCACGTATGAGGCAAACTCTCTCCTACCACAGCAAAACTCTTACTTAATTCCACTAACATCTCTCTAGAGTGTAAATAGGAGCAAATGGGACTTCTTAGTCTGTGCCCAGTGATATGCCTGGACTCCACCTGTAAGGAGCTGACAAGGATCCCTCCAAATGCAGATGGCTGCTCTGTCTCCTCAGTTACTTTCTTCCAGGGCTTTTCTGGAAAAGGGAGCTCTCCATCATCACCCAGCAGTGTGCCTTCCCACAGCAGGATCAAATTTTTCCTGCTAGTTAATTGCTTCTTCCCCCTAATTTAAACATATCAGCTCAGACTATCTCTTGGAAACATAAGCATTCGCTGTTATGGTGAGATGACCTATTGAAATCTCAGTAGTTGCACAATTAGCATTTGCATGGAATTTACTTTTTCTTATCTTAGTAATACAAAATTGCAACAGTGAAATCTAGGAAATTAAAGCTCTTGGTTTCCTCAAAAAATTTACATTGTACCTTCCATTTCTAAGAGGTTTTTCTATTTCCATAAGAATTACTTTTGCAAACAAGCATCCTTTTCTCTAGGCCAGCATAAAACACAAAGCTAATTAATTATTAAACATGTATTAGTGCATGGAAACACTGCAGACAGAGGCTTGATCTCAAGTCTGTGGACTCCAGCAGGCTCAATGCAAGGAGACCCGGGCTCTCTGCCTCCTCTTTGCATGGGATGCTCCCTTGCTTCAGCATCTCTTTCCACAATAGGGCACGTCTGCACCCTCCCTTCTGCCTTCAACTAGCCAAAACTTGGGTTAGCGGCACATGTGAAGGCAACACAGGCATGTTTACCTGTAAAGCATGGACCACCATGTATGTGCACAATTGGATGGTTAATATATATATATATATGCCCAGGGTCAGCCATGAGCCTGGCTAAGAAGTCACCCTTCTTTCTTCTTCTTTGCTCCACGCATAGGTATTTAGGGAAAAGGCACAAGAAACACGTGTATGTATATAAACATGCATATCTATAAATAAGGCCACATCTGCAACCAGCATTTTTTACATGCACAGAGTCCCATCTGTCCATCACCGTGCATTCTAGGCATGCAGAAGCATATCCTGGCACCTTAAATACCAAGCTAGGCAAACACCTCTTCTCCAGATTGAGGGGCTGATCTACACAGGAAGGGATTTTCAGGGCTTTAGTGTTTGGACCCCAAGATGAAATTTTCAGGATCCCTGAAGGAGATCCTGGCAAAGAGCCCCCAAATCTGCAAACCCGTTATTCTGCCTTCTGGTCTGCCTTCCACACCACATCAACTCCCAACTCCCGGGCTCCCAGCCTAGGTGCAGAAGTGGGCTGCTGCAGAAAAAAAAATCTGGCTTCTTTATCTGTTAAGTTTTGCTTTCAATGAATCCGTATTTATGTAATGTAAAAAAAAAAAAAAAAAAATACCCCAAGTTCCCAACGTTTCATCCAGAAACTCCTGTCCAACTCGAGAAAGGTTGGTCCTCAACCAGCAGCCTCCTAAGCAAAAAAGGGAAGCAGAAAACTCGCAGCTGTGAGAGCTACCTTGGGTTTTGCAAGGCTTAGAGGGAGAGGTGAGCGGGTGATACATCAAAGGAAAAACAGACCAGCTTTGGGGAACATATAATTCTCCATGTTTTGAAATCTGTATTTGCTTCTTATTTTAAAATTTGAGGCCACTGAATGCTAATTGTTTAAAACCCTTCACCTGAATGCTAACAGAAGTGGAATACTTAGTTATGGTGGCATTTTGTAATTGTCTTGTTCTCACTGTTGCTGATGAAATGGAAAGAGATGTCTAAACTCTGATCTCCAAATTAGGAGACCTTTCCAAAAGCTTCTTCCAACTCCCCTTGTTAGAAATGAATTAAGAATTGCAAGGCAAGGTCAGAAAGCAGCTTTTTTCAGCCTGCATTAAGAAATGTATTTTGGTGGCAACCATGCCAGGAGGCAAATAAAATGAAGAGGGGTGGAAAAAAAAAGTTGTTCCCTTTGCAGTTCTCACAATTTAACATTTGGCTATTAGGGGGCATCCTCATGACTCCTGAATGCTCGAAGATGGTAAGGCTAACCATTTTTAGAAAAAAATAATGCTTTATCACAATATCTGTTTCACCAGGAATACATAGAATCAAATTTGGCAAGTACAAACAGATTGAAAAATTGCAAATGTTAAAAAAAAAAAATAAATCAAAGAAAACAATCAGAGTTTCAAAGAGGTTTGTATTCAGGATTAATTCAGGGAAGGTTAAAGAAAAATTAACCAGTGTTTTTGAGACTCTCTCTGACGTTAGGATCCTAGATCTAAACGTAGGCACCTGTTTACATAAGTACCAAGCCCTTCTTAATCAATTCATCAAGCACTGAATTTAAAGTACACATTTTAGCCCACCTGAAATCTTGTAATGGTTTCAGAGTGATGGTAGGAAGCATGGCCAAAGAATCAATTAGAAAGCGCATCACACAGTTCATACCGTTAATCTTCAAGGCAATGCTTTCTCTTGTATTTCTGCAGAAATCTGATGTTAAGTAAATGCAGTATGCGCTTGCTCAGAGATTGTTTGTTATTAGGAAAAAAACATGTGCGCTCAAAATATGTAATTTAAAAACCAGCTCCCATAAAGTCATGTTAAAAGAGGTCTATGATACCATAGCGTGCATAAAAGAAATCCCTCTCATATACATCTTAAATCCCCACACAGAAAAAAAGCTGAATCTGCCTTTGTGCTCGTACTGGGAAAGTCCCTGCGCTGAAATAAAGGTGATTATTTTCAGACAACGGCTCTTCTCCAATATGGGTAAAGGTAACTGCATTTGGTTTAAGTAAATAACTCATCATGTTATCCAAACAGTACGTGTTGTTGAAGTACGCAGAGATAACTTCTTCTCGTGGTACAATTTGGGTTTTTTTCTGGTATTTTTTGAATGTTTCATTAGACAGCATATCTACACATGGTACTTTCCCCTGAGAGTTTACCACTAACATCTCTGTTTCCATACGCACACATGGACGCGTTCAACTTTCTGCACTGTCGTTATCGCCATGAAAGCTGAGTTTGCAGACTGTAAGCAGAGACGCTAGACAAGCCTGATGATAGCAAAACAGATTAGGAGACTCTTCGGTTCAGCAATACTGAAGAAACACCGGAGTAGATGGCACAAGCTTTTACTAACGGCCGACTATCGCCACCCAAGCCCCGTTACAGATTTCCCCTGCTGCAGAATGGAGATTACCATCAGCCTCTCATGGATTATCCTCCAGCACAGGCAGCTAAATGCCAAACCCTGTGAACTTCTCCTATTCCTTAAAATTACTGCCTAAAATTAGTAGGGTGCTATTTCCTCTCGCATTTGTGGAGGAGGGGTGGGAGGCTTTCTAGCTTTTCAGGGACCGGGATGATGTAACCTAGACAATCTCTTGGGACAGCATGTGCTCAGTACAGGAGCCACCGCCACCATCTGCCCCCCCATCCTGCGAGCACACGCACATCACGCCACAGCTCTGCCAGGCTTCGTTCCTAGAGACACCCGCATCCATGGGAAACAGCCCCCCCCACGGCATGTACTGGAAAGCAGGTACTCTCCTCTTGCACACTCGAGGGACTTCCCTCCAGCCCTCTGACGAAATGACCTACAAGATCGATTTCCATGAAGAATCTGTACATCTCCTAATGTGCCTGAGGCAGCCTGGGGAGAGGCATGGTGGAGGGGAGAGGACAGTAACAGCCCAGAAGCTGTTTTTCTTCATCCTACAAAATCCCCTCTCTCCCTGTCTCTTCCCCACGTGGGTAACAGGATCATCTGAAAGCATCTAGCAAAAGTAGTAAGAAATTCAGCTCTGCACAAAGATGCCCTTCCCCCTAAGGCCTTATCAGTCAGATATCCCCAGGACAGGAGGGAGGGAATGCAAACAGGGGGGGAATATGAAGGGAAAACGACTGACCAAAGAATCATATCTAAGAAGTTCCACGTAACAAGACCTAATCCCCACAAGGGATCCTTTCCCAAGGGCTTCAGCAGCCCAGTTCCGTCACTATCAGAACAAGACTGTGAGCCCAAAACAAAAGCATCTTATCAGCAGCAGGAGTTAGCTGTGGTCAAAGCAACAATGATTTTGTCCTCATTTCTCTAATGAGCCCCCACTGGAGTTGAGACAAGGCAGCCCGAGGGAGGGAGTCTCACTTCATATGCTTTTTTATTATTTTTTTAAATCAAGGTCTTGATCCGTTTCACTCATCCAAGTTCGGGTACCATTCTCATTCATTTCCCTAGAAGTAGGATCAGGCTCTCATTGCATAACTACCAGGGAAAGAAAAAAACCCAAACAAGCTGCAGCGGTGATGCTCACAGCTCGCCTTCCCTCCATGTCCGAGCCGAGTGCTGCCTGGGCATTAAATCTGCCAGGAACTGTATTAACCAGGGCACTCTATTAGCCTCTCCCTGTCTTCACCCCAGATCTGACTGTACCCTAAAATAATTAGAGGTCTAATTATTATTTGAATGGGGGAGATTTCTACTGGAGCTGGGCGCCCCAGGACCTGGGAAGAGACTCCCTGCCACTGAGGCTCCCTTGGATTTCCTGGGACCTCAGGAGAGAAAACAACCTCCAGCCGCATTTTAAGTTTCACAACTTACATTTATTAGATATAAGCACTCATTGTTTATCATGCTTAATATTAAGCAGCTTGTTCAGCATAGGGGCATCCTGTTTCTCTGTGAGGTTAACATTAAGAAGTCACCAGCCTCACAAACTTGAGTGTCAAACCCTCTATGAAATCTCCCATTTAAATTGTGTGCGAGCTTCTCCATGAAGATGCGGCTTTAGTTATTTTTAAAGTGTTCCGAGCAGTTCGGAATGCAGCCGTCCACAGGAAGCCCCGGGCGGCCCCGGCGGCTCCCGCGCCTAGCCCCGGCTCCCGACCCCACAGGATGGGCGCTCAATTGGAGGATGTTTACATAGTAAGTCAAAAGGCACCGAGTTACCATGTGGGAAACTCCTCTGCTTTCCAGTCCAAGACAATCACCCTCCTGGGCCGCTGCTGAGGAGCACTTGCAAGGGCTCTTAGCACCGCTACTCCTAAAATCACTTCGGGAAGGGGGGGATTAAGGTGGGGACAGGAGGGACGCGCCCCTGCTCCATCCCCTCTCCCCAGGTGAGTCGCGGGCAGGATGCTCACGGGAGGACGCCGTGAAGGGCACCACACCGCACCGCCTCCCCGCACCTCCCCAGCGCCCCGAGCCTGCGCGGGAGCTTACCTTCCGCACCCCGCCGAAGCCGTGCTCCGCAGCCACCCGCTCGGCCTCCGCCTGGCCCCCGCCGTGCAGCTCCACCAAGAAATGGTTGGTGTAGACGGCTCCCCGGGCCGGGGCGCCGAGGAAGAGCAAGAAGAGAAGGAGGAAAAGGAGGAGGAAGGGGCCCCGCAGCAGCGGCGGCCCCGCCGGCATGGCCCCGCGCTGCGCGCCCGCGGAGGCAGCCCGCC